>JAPZAG010000373.1:0-78011 GCA_027475135.1 Bactrocera correcta | reverse complement strand
CGGAATTCTTCTAAATGCACTGTCGTTATGCCGCCATGGCTTTATATCACCTTCATTACGTTAAGGAAGGTCAATTAACTTAAATATGTTAAACTAATGATTTGAAGCATTTCGATATCGCTTGCTAAAGGAGTATATACAAGAAAGTCGAATTTATACCTAAATATAAGATAACGGAATTCTCCTAAATGCAGTGCAGTTATACCGTTAAGGATTTATGTAGACTTCAGTGCGTTAAAGAAGGTTTATTAACTTAAATATGTTAAACTAATGATTTGAAGAATCTCGATATCGATTGCTAAATGCGTATACTCAATAAAATCGACTTTATACCTAAATATAAGATTAGGGAATTCTTCCAAATGTACTGTCGTTATGCCGCCATGGCTTTGTATCAACTTCAATACGTTAAAGAAGGTTAATTATTTTAAATATGTTAAGCTAATGGTTTGAAGCATTTCGATTTCGATTGCTAAATGTGTATATACAAGAAAATCGAATTAATACCTAATTATAAGATTACGGAATTCTTCCAACTGTACTGTCGTTATGCCGCCATGGCTATATATCAACTTCAATACGTTAAAGAAGGTTAATTAACTTAAATATGTTAAACTAATAATTTGAAGCATTTCGATATCGCTTGCTAAATGAGTATATACAAGAAAGTCGAATTTATACTTAAATATATGATAACGGAATTCTTCTAAATGCTGTGCAGTTATACCGCTAAGGCTTTATGTAGACTTCAGTGCCTTAAAGAAGGTTAATTAACTTAAATATGTTAAACTAATGATTTGAAGCATTTCGATATCGATTGCTAAATGTGTATATACAAGAAAATCGACTTTATACCTAAATATGAGATTACGGAATTCTTCTAAATGCACTGCCGTTATGCCGCCATGGCTTTAATTCAACTTCAATACGTTAAAGAAGGTTAATTAACTTAAATATGTTAAACTAATTATTTGAGCATTTCGATATCGATTGCTAAATGTGTATGTAAAAGAAAATCGACTTTATACCTAAATAAAAGATTACGGAATTCTTCTAAATGCACTGCCGTTATGCCGCTATGGCTGTTTGTTAACTTCTGTTCGTTAAAGAAGGTTTATTAGCTTAAATATGTTAAATTAATGATTTGAAGCATTTCGATATCGATTGCTAAATGCATATATACAAGAAAATCGATTTTATACCTAAATATAAGATTACGGCTTTCTTCCAAATGTACTGTCATTATGCCGCCATGGCTTTATATCACCTTCAATAAGTTACAGAAGTTTGCTATCTTAAATATGTTAAACTAATGATTTGAAGCACATCGAGATCGATTGCTAATTGTGTAAATACAAGAAAAGCGGCTTTATACCTAAATATAAGATAACGGAATTCTTCTACATGCACTGTCGTTATGCCGCCATGGCTTTATGCCAACTTCAGTTCGTTAAAGAAGGTTTATTAATTTAAATATGTTAAACTAATGATTTGAAGCATTTCAATATCGATTGCTAAATGCGTATATACAAGAAAATCGACTTTATACCTAAATATAAGATTACGTAATTCTTCTAAATGCACTGCCGTTATGCCGTTATGGCTTTATAAAAATTTCAGTACGTTAAAGTAGGTTTATTAACTTAAATATGTTAAACTAATGATTTGAGCATTTCGATTTCGATTGCTAAATGTGTATGTAAAAGAAAACCGACTTTATACCTAAATAAAAGATTACGGAATTCACCCAAACATACTGCCGATATGCCGTTATGGCTTTATGTAAACTTCAGTAAGATAGAGGGGGTTAATTAACCTAAATATGCTAAACAAGTTATGTGAAGCGTTTCGATATCGATTGCTAAATGCCTATACACAACAAAATCGAACTTATACCTAAATATAAGATTACGGAATTTTTCTAAATGCACTGTCGTTATGCCGCCATGGCTTTATATCACCTTCATTACGCTAAAGAAGGTTTATTAACTTAAATATGTTAAACTAATGATTTGAAGCATTTCGATATCGATTGCTAAATGTGTATATACAAGAAAATCGACTTTATACCTAAATATGAGATTACGGAATTCTTCTAAATGCACTGCCGTTATGCCGCCATGGCTTTATATCAACTTCAATACGTAAAAGAAGGTTAATTAACTTAAATATGTTAAACTAATGATTTGAAGCATTTCGATATCGATTGCTAAATGTGTATATACAAGAAAATCGAATTAATACCTAATTATAAGATTACGGAATTCTTCCAACTGTACTGTCATTATGCCGCCATGGCTATATATCAACTTCAATACGTAAAAGAAGGTTAATTAACTTAAATATGTTAAACTAATGATTTGAAGCATTTCGATATCGATTGCTAAATGTGTATATACAAGAAAATCGAATTAATACCTAATTATAAGATTACGGAATTCTTCCAACTGTACTGTCATTATGCCGCCATGGCTATATATCAACTTCAATACGTTAAAGAAGGTTAATTAACTTAAATATGCTAAACCAGTTATTTGAAGCATTTCGATATCGATTGCTAAATGTGTATATACAAGAAAATCGACTTTATACCTAAATATGAGATTACGGAATTCTTCTAAATGCACTGCCGTTATGCCGCCATGGCTTTATATCAACTTCAATACGTAAAAGAAGGTTAATTAACTTAAATATGTTAAACTAATGATTTGAAGCATTTCGATATCGATTGCTAAATGTGTATATACAAGAAAATCGAATTAATACCTAATTATAAGATTACGGAATTCTTCCAACTGTACTGTCATTATGCCGCCATGGCTATATATCAACTTCAATACGTTAAAGAAGGTTAATTAACTTAAATATGTTAAACTAATAATTTGAACCATTTCGATATCGCTTGCTAAATGAGTATATACAAGAAAGTCTAATTTATACTTAAATATATGATAACGGAATTCTTCTAAATGCTGTGCAGTTATACCGTTAAGGCGTTATGTAGACTTCAGTGCGTTAAAGAAGGTTTATTAACTTAAATATGTTAAACTAATGATTTGAAGAATCTCGATATCGATTGCTAAATGTGTATACTCAAGAAAATCGACTTTATACCTAAATATAAGATTAGGGAATTCTTCCAAATGTACTGTCGTTATGCCGCCATGGCTTTGTATCAACTTCAATACGTTAAAGAAGGTTAATTATTTTAAATATGTTAAGCTAATGGTTTGAAGCATTTTGATATCGATTGCTAAATGTGTATATACAAGAAAATCGAATTAATACCTAATTATAAGATTACGGAATTTTTCCAACTGTAAGGTCGTTATGCCGCCATGGCTATATATCAACTTCAATACGTGAAAGAAGGTTAATTAACTTAAATATGTTAAACTAATAATTTGAAGCATTTCGATATCGCTTGCTAAATGAGTATATACAAGAAAGTCGAATTTATACTTAAATATATGATAACGGAATTCTTCTAAATGCTGTGCAGTTATACCGCTAAGGCTTTATGTAGACTTCAGTGCCTTAAAGAAGGTTAATTAACTTAAATATGTTAAACTAATGATTTGAAGCATTTCGATATCGCCTGCCAGATATGTATATACAAGAAAATCGAATTTATACCTAAATATAATATTACGGAATTGTTCTAAATGCACTGTCGTTATGCCGCCATGGCTTTATATCACCTTCATTACGTTAAAGAAGGTCAATTAACTTAAATATGTTAAACTAATAATTTGAAGCATTTCGATATCGCTTGCTAAAGGAGTATATACAAGAAAGTCGAATTTATACCTAAATATAAGATAACGGAATTCTCCTAAATGCAGTGCAGTTATACCGTTAAGGCTTTATGTAGACTTCAGTGCGTTAAAGAAGGTTTATTAACTTAAATATGTTAAACTAATGACTTGAAGCATTTCGATATCGCTTGCTAAACGAGTATATACAAGAAAGTCGAATTTATACCTAAATACAAGATAACGGAATTCTTCTAAATGCAGTGCTGTTATACCGTTAAGGTTTTTTGTAGACTTCAGTGCGTTAAAAAAGGTTTATTAACTTAAATATGTTAAACTAATGATTTGAAGCATCTCGATATCGATAGCTAAATGTGTATATACAAGAAAATCGACTTTATACCTAAATATGAGATTACAGATCTCTACTAAATGCACTGCCGTTATGCCGCCATGGCTTTATATCAACTTCAATACGTTAAAGAAGGTTAATTAACTTAAATATGTTAAACTAATGATTTGAAGCATTTCGATATCGATTGCTAAATGTGTATATACAAGAAAATCGACTTTATACCTAAATATGAGATTATAGAATTCTTCTAAATGCACTGCCGTTATGCCGCCATGGCTTTATATCAACTTCAATACGTTAAAGAAGGTTAATTAACTTAAATATGTTAAACTAATGATTTGAAGCATTTCGATATCGATTGCTAAATGAGTATATACAAGAAAATCGAATTTGTACATATTTATAAGATTACGGAATTCACCCAAATGTACTGTCGTTATGCCACCATGGCTTTATATCAACTTCAATACGTTAAAGAAGGTTAATTAACTTAAATATGTTAAACTAATAATTTGAAGCATTTCGATATCGCTTGCTAAATGAGTGTATACAAGAAAGTCGAATTTATACCTAAATATATGATAACGGAATTCTTCTAAATGCTGTGCAGTTGTACCGCTAAGGCTTTATGTAGACTTCAGTGCCTTAAAGAAGGTTAATTAACTTAAATATGTTAAACTAATGATTTGAAGCATTTCGATATAGATTGCTAAATGTGTATATACAAGAAAATCGACTTTATACCTAAATATGAGATTACGGAATTCTTCTAAATGCACTGCCGTTATGCCGCCATGGCTTTATATCAACTTCAATACGTTAAAGAAGGTTAATTAACTTAAATATGTTAAACTAATGATTTGAAGCATTTCGATGTCGATTGCTAAATGCGTATATACAACAAAATCGACTCTATACCTAAATATATGATTACGGAATTGTTCTAAATGCACTGTCGTTATGCCGCCATGGCTTCATATCACCTTCATTACGTTAAAGAAGGTCAATTAACTTAAATATGTTAAACTAATGATTTGAAGCATTTCGATATCGCTTGCTAAAGGAGTATATACAAGAAAGTCGAATTTATACCTAAATATATGATAACGGAATTCTCCTAAATGCAGTGCAGTTATACCGTTAAGGCTTTATGTAGACTTCAGTGCGTTAAAGAAGGTTTATTAACTTAAATATGTTAAACTAATGATTTGAAGAATCTCGATATCGATTGCTAAATGTGTATACTCAAGAAAATCGACTTTATACCTAAATATAAGATTAGGGAATTTTTCCAAATGTACTGTCGTTATGCCGCCATGGCTTTGTATCAACTTCAATACGTTAAAGAAGGTTAATTATTTTAAATATGTTAAGCTAATGGTTTGAAGCATTTCGATATCGACTGCTATATGTGTAAATACAAGAAAATCGACTTTATACCTAAATATAAAAATATAACAATACGGAATTCTTCTAAATGCAGTGCAGTTATACCGTTAAGGCTTAATGTAGACTTCAGTGCGTTAAAGAAGGTTTATTAACTTAAATATGTTAAACTAATGATTTGAAGAATCTCCATATCGATTGCTAAATGTGTATACTCAAGAAAATCGACTTTATACCTAAATATAAGATTAGGGAATTCTTCCAAATGTACTGTCGTTATGCCGCCATGGCTTTGTATCAACTTCAATACGTTAAAGAAGGTTAATTAGTTTAAATATGTTAAGCTAATGGTTTGAAGCATTTCGATATCGACTGCTTAATGTGTATATACAAGAAAATCGACTCTATACCTAAATATAAGATTATGTAATTCTTCCACATGCACTTCCCTTATGCCGCCATGGCTATGTGCCCACTTCAGATCGTTAAAGAAGGTTTATTAACTTAAATATGTTAAGCTAATGGTTTGAAGCATTTCGATATCGATTGCTAAATGTGTAAATACAAGAAAATCGAATTTATACCTTAACATAAGATTACGGAATTCTTCCAAATGTACTGTCGTTATGCCGCCATGGCTTTATATCAACTTCAATACGTTAAAGAAGGTCAATTAACTTAAATATGTTAAACTAATGGTTTGAAGCATCTCGATATCGATTGCTAAATGAGTATATACAAGAAAGTCGAATTTATACCTAAATATAGGATAACGGAATTCTTCTAAATGCAGTGCAGTTATACCGTTAAGGCTTTATGTAGACTTCAGTGCGTTAAAGAAGGTTTATTAACTTAAATATGTTAAACTAATGATTTGAAGCATCTCGATATCGATTGCTAAATGTGTATACTCAAGAAAATCGACTTTATACCTAAATATAAGATAAGGGAATTCTTCCAAATGTACTGTCGTTATGCCGCCATGGCTTTGTATCAACTTCAATACGTTAAAGAAGGTTAACTATTTTCAATATTTTAAACTTATGAGCTGAAGCATTTCGATATCGATTGCTAAATGTGTAAATCCAAGAAAATCGACTATATACCTAAATATAAGATTACGGAATTCTTCTACATGCACTGCCGTTATACCGTTATGGCTTTATGTAAACTTCAGTAAGATAAAGAAGGTTAATTAACTTAAATATGTTAAACTAATGATTTGAAACATTTCGTTATCGATTGCTAAATGTGTATATACAAGAAAACCGATTTTATACCTAAATATAAGACTACGGACTTCTTCTAAATGCACTGCCGTTATGCCGCCATGGCTTTATATCAACTTCAATACGTTAAAGAAGGTTAATTAACTTAAATATGTTAAACTAATAATTTGAAGCAATTTGATATCGCTTGCTAAATGTGTACATACAAGAAAATCAAATTTATACCTTAATATAAGATAACGGAATTCTTCTAAATGCACTGCCGTTATGCCGTTAAGGCTTTATGTAGACTTTAGTAAGACCAAGAGGGTTAATTAACTTGAATATGTTAAACTAATGATTTGAAGCATTTCGATATCGCTTGCTAAATGTAAACATACAAGAAAATCAAATTTATACCTAAATATAAGATAACGGAATTCTTCTACATACACAGCCGTTATGCCGTTATGGCTTTATGTTAACTTCAGTGCGTTAAAGAAGCTTTATTAACTTCAATATATTAAACTAATGATTTGAAGCATTTCGATATCGATTGCTAAATGTGTATTTACAACAAAATCGACTTTATACCTAAATATAAGATTACGAAATTCTTCTATATACACTGCCGTTATGCCGCCATGGCTTTATGTTAACTTCAGTGCGTTAAAAAAGCTTTATTAGCTTAAATATATTAAACTAATGATTTGAAGCATTTCGATATCGATTGCTAAATGTGTATACTCAAGAAAATCGACTTTATACCTAAATATAAGATTAGGGAAATCTTCCAAATGTACTGTCGTTATGCCGCCATGGCTTTGTATCAACTTCAATACGTTAAAGAAGGTTAGTTATTTTAAATATGTTAAACTAATGGTTTGAAGCATTTCGATATCGACTGCTATATGTGTAAATACAAGAAAATCGACTTTTTACCTAAATATAAAATTATAACATTACGGAATTCTTCTAAATGCACTGCCGTTATACTGTTAAGGCTTTATGTAGACTTCAGTAAGCTAAAAAATGTTTATTAACTTAGTATGTTTAACTAATGATTTGAAGCATTTCGATATCGATAGCTAAATGTGTATTTACAAGAAAATCGACTCTATACCTAAATATAAGATTATGTAATTCTTCCACATGCACTGCCCTTATACCGCCATGGCTATGTGCCCACTTCAGATCGTTAAAGAAGGTTTATTAACTTAAATATGTTAAGCTAATGGTTTGAAGCATTTCGATATCGATTGCTAAATGTGTAAATACAAGAAAATCTA
Source organism: Bactrocera correcta (assembly GCA_027475135.1). Classification (NCBI taxonomy): domain Eukaryota; kingdom Metazoa; phylum Arthropoda; class Insecta; order Diptera; family Tephritidae; genus Bactrocera; species Bactrocera correcta. The sequence continues at coordinate 70,018 of JAPZAG010000373.1, read as the reverse complement.
ATTTATACCTTAACATAAGATTACGGAATTCTTCCAAATGTACTGTCGTTATGCCGCCATGGCTTTATATTAACTTCAATACGTTAAAGAAGGTTAATTAACTTAAATATGTTAAACTAATGATTTGAAGCATTTTGATGTCGATTGCTAAATGCGTATATACAACAATATCGACTCTATACCTAAATATAAGATAACGGAATTCTTCTAAATGCACTGTCGTTATGCCGCCATGGCTTTATATCACCTTCATTACGTTAAAGAAGGTCAATTAACATAAATATGTTAAACTAATGATTTGAAGCATTTCGATATCGCTTGCTAAATGAGTATATACAAGAAAGTCGAATTTATATCAAATATAAGATAACGGAATTCTTCTAAATGCAGTGCAGTTATACCGTTAAGGCTTTATGTAGACTTCAGTGCGTTAAAGAAGGTTTATTAACTTAAATATGTTAAACTAATGATTTGAAGCATCTCGATGTCGCTTGCTAAACGAGTATATACAAGAAAGTCGAATTTATACCTAAATATAAGATTAGGGAATTCTTCCAAATGTACTGTCGTTATGCCGCCATGGCTTTGTATCAACTTCAAGAGGTTAAAGGAGGTTAATTATTTTAAATATGTTAAGCTAATGGTTTGAAGCATTTCGATATCGATTGCTAAATGTGTATATACATGAAATTCGACTTTATACCTAATTATAAGATTAGGGAATTCTTCCAAATGTACTGTCGTTATGCCGCCATGGCTTTGTATCAACTTCAATACGTTAAAGAAGGTTAATTATTTTCAATATTTTAAACTTATGGTTTGAAGCATTTCGATATCGATTGCTAAATGCGTATATACAACAAAATCGACTCTATACCTAAATATAAGATTACGGAATTCTTCTAAATGCACTGTCGTTATGCTGCCATGGCTTTATATCACCTTCATTACGTTAAAGAAGGTCAATTAACTTAAATATGTTAAACTAATGATTTGAAGCATTTCGATATCGCTTGCTAAATGAGTATATACAAGAAAGTCGAATTTATACCTAAATATAAGATAACGGAATTTATTTAAATGCAGTGCAGTTATACCGTTAAGGCTTTATGTAGACTTCAGTGCGTTAAAGAAGGTTTATTAATTTAAATATGTTAAACTAATGATTTGAAGCATCTCGATATCGATAGCTATATATGTTTCAAATCATTAGTTTAACATATTTAAGTTAACAAGCCTACTTTAACGCACTGAAGTTAACACAAAGCCATGGCGGCATAACGGCAGTGCATGTAGAAGAATTCCGTAGTCTTATATTTAGCTATGAATTCGATTTTTTTGTACATTCACATTTAGCAATCGGTATCTAAATGCTTCAAATCAATAGTTTAACATATTTAAGTTAATTAACCTTTTTTAACATATCGAAGTTGATATAAAGCCTTGGCGGCATAACGACAGTACATTTGGAAGAATTCCGTAATCTTATATTTAGGTAGAAAGTCGATTTTCTTGTATATATGCATTAAGAAATCGATTTGGAAATGCTTCAAATAACTGGTGTAACATATCTAAGTTAATTAACCTTCTTAAATGAACTGAAGTTAACATAAAGCCATAACGGCAGAGCATCTAGAAAAATTCCGTTATCTTATATTTAGGCATAAAGTCGATTTTGCTGTATATATGCATTTAGCAATCGATATCGAAATGCTTCAAATCATTAGTTTAACATATTTAAGTTAATTAACCTTCTTTAATGTATTGAAGGTAAAATAAAGCCATGGCGGCATAACGACAGTACACTTGGAAAAATTCCGTAATCTTATATTTAAGTATAAAGAAGATTTTCTTGTATATATGCATTTAGCAATCGATTTCGAAAATCTTCAAGTCATTAGTTTAACATATTTAAGTTAATTAACCTTTTTTAACATATTGAAGTTGATATAAAGCCTTGGCGGCATAACGACAGTACATTTGGAAGAATTCCGTAATCTTATATTTAGGTAGAAAGTCGATTTTCTTGTATATATGCATTAAGAAATCGATTTCGAAATGCTTCAAATAACTGATGTAATATATCTAAGTTAATAAACCTTCTTAAACGAACTGAAGTTAACATAAAGCCATAACGGCATAACGGCAGTGCATTTAGAAAAATTCCGTTATCTTATATTTAGGTATAAAGTCGATTTTCTTGTATATGCGCATTTAGCAATCGATATGGAAATGCTTCAGATCATTAGTTTAACATATTTAAGTTAATTAACCCTCTTTATCCTACTGAAGTCTACAAAAGCCATAACGGTATAACGGCAGTGCAATTGGAAGAATTCCGTAATCTTACATTAGGTATAAAGTCGATTTTGTTGTATATATGCATTTAGCAGTCGATTCCGAAAATCTTCAAATTATTAGTTTAACATATTTAAGTTAATAAAGCTTCTTTAACGCACTGAAGTTAACATAAAGCCATGGCGGCTTAACGGCAGTGCATTTAGAAGAATTCCGTAAATTATATTTAGGTATAAAGTCGATTTTGTTGTATGTACACATTTAGCAATCGATATCAAAATGCCTCAAATTATTAGATTAACATATTTAAGTTAACAAGCCTACTTTAACGCACTGAAGTTAACACAAAGCCATGGCGGCATACCGGCAGTGCATGTAGAAGAATTCCGTAGTCTTATATTTAGCTATGAATTCGATTTTTTTGTATATTCACATTTAGCAATCGGTATCTAAATGCTTCAAATCAATAGTTTAACATATTTAAGTTAATTAACCTTTTTTAACATATCGAAGTTGATATAAAGCCTTGGCGGCATAACGACAGTACATTTGGAAGAATTCCGTAATCTTATATTTAGGTAGAAAGTCGATTTTCTTGTATATATGCATTAAGAAATCGATTTGGAAATGCTTCAAATAACTGGTGTAACATATCTAAGTTAATTAACCTTCTTAAATGAACTGAAGTTAACATAAAGCCATAACGGCAGAGCATTTAGAAAAATTCCGTTATCTTATATTTAGGCATAAAGTCGATTTTGCTGTATATATGCATTTAGCAATCGATATCGAAATGCTTCAAATCATTAGTTTAACATATTTAAGTTAATTAACCTTCTTTAATGTATTGAAGGTAAAATAAAGCCATGGCGGCATAACGACAGTACACTTGGAAAAATTCCGTAATCTTATATTTAAGTATAAAGAAGATTTTCTTGTATATATGCATTTAGCAATTGATTTCGAAAATCTTCAAGTCATTAGTTTAACATATTTAAGTTAATTAACCTTTTTTAACATATTGAAGTTGATATAAAGCCTTGGCGGCATAACGACAGTACATTTGGAAGAATTCCGTAATCTTATATTTAGGTAGAAAGTCGATTTTCTTGTATATATGCATTAAGAAATCGATTTCGAAATGCTTCAAATAACTGGTGTAATATATCTAAGTTAATAAACCTTCTTAAACGAACTGAAGTTAACATAAAGCCATAACGGCATAACGGCAGTGCATTTAGAAAAATTCCGTTATCTTATATTTAGGTATAAAGTCGATTTTCTTGTATATGCGCATTTAGCAATCGATATGGAAATGCTTCAAATCATTAGTTTAACATATTTAAGTTAATTAACCCTCTTTATCCTACTGAAGTCTACAAAAGCCATAACGGTATAACGGCAGTGCAATTGGAAGAATTCCGTAATCTTACATTAGGTATAAAGTCGATTTTGTTGTATATATGCATTTAGCAGTCGATTCCAAAAATCTTCAAATTATTAGTTTAACATATTTAAGTTAATAAAGCTTCTTTAACGCACTGAAGTTAACATAAAGCCATGGCGGCTTAACGGCAGTGCATTTAGAAGAATTCCGTAAATTATATTTAGGTATAAAGTCGATTTTGTTGTATGTACACATTTAGCAATCGATATCGAAATGCTTCCACTAATTAGTTTAACATATTTAAGTTAATTATCCTTCTATAAGATACTGAAGTTGATATAAAGCCTTGGCGGCATAACGACAGTATATTTGGAAGAATTCCGTAATCTTATATTTAGGTAGAAAGTCGATTTTCTTGTATTTACACATTTAGCAATCGATATCGAAATGCTTCAAACAATTAGTTTAACATATTTAAGTTAATAAAACTTCTTTAACGTATTGAAGTTGATACAAAGCCATGGCGGCATAACGACAGTACATTTGGAAGAATTCCCTAATCTTATATTTAGGTATAAATTCGACTTTCTTGTATATACTCGTTTAGCAAGCGACATCGAGATGCTTCAAATCATTAGTTTAACATATTTAAGTTAATAAAACTTCTTTAACGAACAGAAGTGAACATAAAGCCATAACGGCATAATGGCAGTGCATTTAGAAGAATTCCGTAGTCTTATATTTAGGTATAAAGTCGATTTTCTTTTATATACGCATTTAGAAATCGATATCGAAATGCTTCAAATCAATATTTCAATAAATTTAAGTTAATTAACTTTCTTTACCTTACTGAAGTTTACATAAAGCCTTAACGGTATAAAGGCAGTGCATTTGGAAGAATTCCGTAATCTTATATTTAGGTATAAAGTCGATTTTGTTGTATTTACACATTTAGCAATCGATATCGAAATGCTTCAAACAATTAGTTTAACATATTTAAAATAATTAACCTTCTTTATCTTACTGAAGTCTACAAAAACCTAAACGGCATAACGGCAGTGCATTTAGAAGAATTCCGTAATCTTATATTTGGGTATAAAGTCGATTTTCTTGTATATACACAATTAGCAATCGATATTGAAATGCTTCAAATCATTAATTTCACATATTTAAGTTAATTAACCCTCTTTATCATACTGAAGTCTACAAACGCCTTAACGGCATAACGGCAAAGCATTTAGAAGAATTACGTAATCTTATATTTAGGTATAAAGTCGATTTTCTTGTATATACTCATTTAGCAATCGAAATCGAAATGATTCGAATCATTAGTTTAACATATTTAAGTTAATAAACCTACTTTAACGCACTGAAGTTAACACAAAGCCATGGCGGCATAACGGCGGTGCATGTAGAAAAATGCCGTAATCTTATATTTAGGTATAAATTTTATTTTTTGTATACACACATTTAGCAATCGATATCGAAATGCTTCAAATCATTAGTTTAACATATTTAAGTCAATTAACCCTCTTTATCTTACTGAAGTCTACAAACGCCTTTACGGCATAACGGCAAGTCATTTAAAAGAATTGTGTAATCTTATGTTTAGGTATAAAGTCGATTTTCATGTATATACTCATTTAGCAATCGATATCGAAATGCATCAAATAACTGGATTCACATATGTATTTAAGTTATTTAGCCTACTTTATCTTACTGGCGTTTACATAAAGCCTTATCGGCTTGACGGCAGTGCATTTCGAGGAATACCGTAGTCTTATATTTAGGTATAAAATCGATTTTCTTGAATATACGCATTTAGCAATCGATATCTAAATGCTTCAAATAATTAGTTTAACATATTTAAGTTAACAAAACTCTTTTAACGCACTGAAGTTAACACAAAGCCATGGCGGCATAACGGCAGTGCATGTAGAAAAATTCTGTAATCTTATATTTAGCTAGAAATTCGCTTTCTTTGTATATACACATTTAGCAATCGATATCTAAATGCTTCAAATCATTAGTTTAACATATTTAAGTTAATTAACCCTTTTTAACGTATTGCAGTTGATATAGAGCCATGGCGGCATAATGACAGTACATTCGGAAGAATTCCGTGATCTTATATTTAGGTATAAAGTCAATTTTCTTGTATATACACATTAAGCAATCGATATCGAAATGCTTCAAATAACTGGTTTAACATATTTAAGTTAATTAATATTCTTTAACTAACTGAAGTTAACAAAAAGCGTAACGGTATAACGTCAGTGCATTTGGAAGAATTCCGTAAACTTATATTTAGGTATATAGTCGATTTTGTTGTATATGCACATTTAGCAATCGATATCGGGATGCTTCAAATCATTAGTTTAACATATTTAAGTTAATTAGCCTTCTTTATCGTAATGAAGGTGATATAAAGCCATATCGGCATAACGACAGTACATTTGGAAGTATTCCGTAATCTTATGTTTAGATATAAATTCGATTTTCTTGTATATACGCATTTAGCATTTTTTTAGGTATAAATTCGATTTTCTTGTATATACACATTTAGCAATCGATATCGAGATGCTTCAAATCATAAGTTTAACATATTTAAGTTAATAAACCTTCTTTTTCTTACTGAAGTTTACGTAAAGCCATAACGGTATAACGGCAGTGCATTTGGAAGAATTCCGTAACCTTATATTTAGGAATAAAGTCGATTTTGTTGTATATACACATTTAGCAATCGATATCGAGATGCTTCAACTCATAAGTTTAACATATTTAAGTTAATAAACCTTCTTTAACGAACTGAAGTTGGCATAAAGCCATGGCGGCATAACCACAGTACATTTGGAAGAATTCCGTAGTCTTATATTTAGGTATAAAGTCGATTTTCTTGTATATATGCATTAAGCAATCGATATCGAAATGCTTCAAATCATTAGTTTAACATATTTAAGTTAATAAACCTTATTTAACGAACTGAAAGAAAATCCACAACTGCATAACGGCAGTGCATTTAGAAGAATTCCGTTATCGTATATTAATGTATAAAGTCGATTTTCTTGTATATACACATTTAGCAATCGATATCGAGATGCTTCAACTCATAAGTTTAACATATTTAAGTTAATAAACCTTCTCTAACGAACGGAAGTTGGTTTAAAGCCATGGCGGCATAACGGCAGTGCATGTAGAAGAATTCCGTTAACTTATATTTAGGTATAAAGTCGATTTTCTTGTATATACACATTTAGCAATCGATATCGAGATGCTTCTAATCATTAGTTTAACATATTTAAGTTAATTAGCCTTCTCTATCGTAATGAAGGTGATATAAAGCCATGGCGGCTTAACGACAGTACATTTGGAAGTATTCCGTAGTGTTATATTTAGGTATAAAGTCGATTTTCTTGTATATGTGCATTAAGCAATCGATATCGAAATGCTTCAAATAACTGGTTTAACATATTTAAGTTAATAAACCTTCTTTAACGATCAGAAGTTTGCATATAGCCATGATGGCATAACGGCAGTGCATTTATAAGAATTTCGTAATCTTATATTTAGGTATAAAGTCGATTTTGTTGTATATACAATTAAGCAATCGATATCGAAATGCTTCAAATCATTAGTTTAACATATTTAAGTTAATAAGCTTTTTTTAGCTTACTGAAGTCTACATAAAGCCATGGCGGTATAACGGCAGTGCATTTAGAAGAATTCCCTAATGTTATAATTTTATATTTAGGTATAAAGTCGATTTTCTTGTATTTACACATTTAGCAATCGATATCGATAATCTTCAAATCATTAGTTTAGCATATTTAAGTTAATTAACCCTCTTTATCTTACTGAAGACTACAAAAACCTTATATTTAGGAATAAAGTCGATTGCATGTAGAAGAATTCCGTTAACTTATATTTAGGTATAAAGTCGATTTTCTTGTATATACAAATTTAGCAATCGATATCGGGATGCTTCAAATCATTAGTTTAACATATTTAAGTTAATTAGCCTTCTTTATCGTAATGAAGGTGATATAAAGCCATATCGGCATAACGACAGTACATTTGGAAGTATTTCGTAATCTTATGTTTAGATATAAATTCGATTTTCTTGTATATACGCATATAGCATTTTTTTAGGTATAAGGTCGATTTTCTTGTATATACACATTTAGCTATCGATATCGAAATGCTTCAAATCATTAGTTTAACATATTAAGTTAATAAAGGTTTTTTAGCTTACTGAAGTCTACATAGAGCCTTAACGGTATAACGCCAGTGCATTTAGAAGAATTCCGTAATGTTATAATTTTATATTCAGGTATAAAGTCGATTTTCTTTTTTTTACACATTTAGCAATCGATATCGAAATGCTTCAAACCACTAGTTTAACATATTTAAAATAAATAACCTTCTTTAACGTATTGAAGTTGATATAGAACCATGGCGGCATAACGACAGTACATGTGGAAGAATTCCGTAATCTTATATTTAGGTATAAAGTCGATTTCCTTGTATATAGCTATTTCGCAATCAATATCGAAATGCTTCAGATAACAAGTTTAACATATTTAAGTTAATAAACCTCCTTTAGCGAACTGAAATTGACATATTTAGGTATAAAGTCGATTTTCTTGTATTTACACATTTAGCAATCGATATCGAAATGCTTCAAACCATTAGTTTAACATATTTAAAATAATTAACCTTCTTTAACGTATTGAAGTTGATATAGAACCATGGCGGCATAACGACAGTATATGTGGAAGAATTCCGTAATCTTATATTTAGGTATAAAGTCGATTTTCTTGTATATAGATATTTCGCAATCGATATCGAAATGCTTCAGATAACAAGTTTAACATATTTAAGTTAATAAACCTTCTTTAACGATCTGAAGTTGGCATATAGCCATGGCGGAATAACGGCAGTGCATTTAGAAGAATTCCGTTATCTTATATTTAGGTATAAATTCGATTTTCTTGTATATACACATTTAGCAATCGATATCGAGATGCTTCAAATCATAAGTTTAACATATTTAAGTTAATAAACCTTCTTTTTCTTACTGAAGTTTACGTAAAGCCATAACGGTATAACGGCAGTGCATTTGGAAGAATTCCGTAACCTTATGTTTAGGAATAAAGTCGATTTTGTTGTATATACACATTTAGCAATCGATATCGAGATGCTTCAACTCATAAGTTTAACATATTTAAGTTAATAAACCTTCTTTAACGAACTGAAGTTGGCATAAAGCCATGGCGGCATAACCACAGTACATTTGGAAGAATTCCGTAGTCTTATATTTAGGTATAAAGTCGATTTTCTTGTATATATGCATTAAGCAATCGATATCGAAATGCTTCAAATAACTGGTTTAACATATTTAAGTTAATAAACCTTCTTTAACGATCAGAAGTTTGCATATAGCCATGATGGCATAACGGCAGTGCATGTAAAAGAATTCCGTAATCTTATATTTAGGTATAAAGTCGATTTCCTTGTATATAGCTATTTCGCAATCGATATCGAAATGCTTCAGATAACAAGTTTAACATATTTAAGTTAATAAACCTCCTTTAGCGAACTGAAATTGACATATTTAGGTATAAAGTCGATTTTCTTGTATTTACACATTTAGCTATTGATATCGAAATGCTTCAAATTATTAGTTTAACATATTTAGTTAATAAACATTTTTTAGCTTACTGAAGTCTTCATTGAGCCTTAACGGTATAACGGCAGTGCATTTAGAAGAATTCCGTAATGTTGTAATTTTATATTTAGGTATAAAGTCGCTTTTCTTGTATTTACACATTTAGCAATCAATATCGAAATGCTTCAAACCATTAGTTTAACATATTTAAAGTAATCAACCTTCTTTAACGGATTGAAGGTAATATAAAGCCATGGCGGTATAACGACAGTACATGTGGAAGAATTCCGTAATCTTATAGTTAGGTATAAAGTCGATTTATTTGTATATATACATTTCGCAATCGATATCGAAATGCATATAACTGGTTTAACATATTTAAGTTAATAAACCTCCTTTAGTGAACTGAAGTTGACATAAAGCCACAACGGCACTGCATTTGGAAGAATTCCGTAGTCTTATATTTAGGCATAAAGTCGATTTTCTTGTATATACACATTTTGCAATCGATATCAAAATGCTTCAAATAACTGGTTTAGCATATTTAAGTTAATTAACCTTCTTTATCTTACTGAAGTTTCATAAAGCCATAACGATATAACGGCAGTATGTTTGGGTGAATTCCGTAATTTTTATTTAGGTATAAAATCGATTTTCTTGTACATACACATTTCGCAATCAATATCGAAATGCTTCAAATTATTAGTTTAACATATTTAAGTTAATTAACCTTCTTTAACGCATTGAAGTTGATATAAAGCCATGGCGGCATAACGGCAGTGCATTTAGAAGAAGTCCGTAGTCTTATATTTAGGTATAAAGTCGGTTTTCTTGTATATACTTATTTAGCAATCGATAACGAAATGTTTCAAATCATTAGTTTAACATATTTAAGTTAATTAACCTTCTTTATCTTACTGAAGTTTACATAAAGCCATAACGGTATAACGGCAGTGCATGCAAAAGAATTCCGCAATCTTATATTTAGGTATATAGTCGATTTTCTTGGATTTTTACATTTAGCAATCGATATCGAAATGCTTCAGCTCATAAGTTTAACATATTTAAGTTAATAAACCTTCTTTAACGTAATGAAGGTGATATAAAGCCATGGCGGCATAACGACAGTGCATTTAGAAGAATTCTGTAATCTTATATTTAGGTATAGAGTCGATTTTGTTGTATATACGCATTTAGCAATCGACATCGAAATGCTTCAAATCATTAGTTTAACATATTTAAGTTAATTAACCTTCTTTAACGTATTGAAGTTGATATAAAGCCATGGCGGCATAACGACAGTACATTTGGAAGAATTCCGTAATCTTATGTTAAGGTGTAAATTCGATTTTCTTTTATATACACATTTAGCAAGCGATATCGAAATGCTTCAAATCATTATCTTAACATATTTAAGTTAATTAACCTTCTTTAACGTATTGAAGTTGATATAAAGCCATGATGGCATAACGACAGTACAGTTGGGTGAATTCCGTAATCTTTTATTTAGGTACAAAATCTATTTTCTTGTATATACACATTTAGCAATCGATATCGAAATGCTTCAGCTCACAAGTTTAACATATTTGAATTAGTAAACCTTCTTTAACGATATGAAGTGGGCATATAGCCATGGCGGCTTAACGGCAGTGCATATAGAAGAATTCCATAATCTTATATTTAGGTATAAAGTCGATTTTCTTGTATTTGCACATATAGCAGTCGATATCGAAATGCTTCAAACCATTAGTTTAACATATTTAAAATAATTAACCTTCTTTAACGTATTGAAGTTGATACAAAGCCATGGCGGCATAACGACAGTACATTTGGAATAATTCCCTAATCTTATATTTAGGTATAAAGTCGATTTTCTTGAGTATACACATTTAGCAATCGATATCGAGATGCTTCAAATCATTAGTTTAACATATTTAAGTTAATAAACCTTCTTTAACGCACTGAAGTCTACATAAGGCCTTAACGGTATAACTGCACGGCATTTAGAAGAATTCCGTTATCATATATTTAGGTATAAATTCGACTTTCTTGTATATACTCATTTAGCAAGCGATATCGAAATGCTTCAAATCATTAGTTTAACATATTTAAGTTAATTAACCTTCTTTAACGTATTGAAGTTGATATATAGCCATGGCGGCATAACGACAGTACATTTGGAAGAATTCCGTAATCTTATAATTAGGTATAAATTCGATTTTCTTGTATATACACATTTAGCAATCGATATCGAAATGCTTCAAATCATTAGTTTAACATATTTAAGTTAATTAACCTTCTTTAACGTATTGAAGTTGATATATAGCCATGGCGGCATAACGATAGTACATTTGGAAGAATTCCGTAGTCTTATATTGAAGTATAAAGTCGATTTTCTTGTATATACACATTTAGCAATCGATATCGAAATGCTTCAAATCATTAGTTTAACATATTTAAGTTAATTAACCTTCTTTAACGTATTGAAGTTTATATATAGCCATGGCGGCATAACGGCAGTACATTTGGAAGAATTCCGTAGTCTTATATTTAGGTATAAAGTCGATTTTCTTGTATATACAAATTTAGCAATCGATATCGAAATGCTTCAAGTCATTAGTTTAACATATTTAAGTTAATTAATCCTCTTTATCTTACTGAAGTCTACAAAAGCCATAACGGCAGTATATTTGGGTGAATTCCGTAATCTTTTATTTAGGTATAAAATAGATTTTCTTGTGTATACACATTTAGCAAACGATATCGAAATGCTTCAGCTCATAAGTTTAACATATTTAAGTTAATAAACCTTCTTTAACGATCTGAAGTGGGCACATAGCCATGGCGGCATAACGGCAGTGCATGTAGAAGAATTACATAACCTTTTATTTAGCTATAGAGTCGATTTTCTTGTAAATACACATTTAGCTATCGATATCGAAATGCTTCAAATCATTAGTTAAACATACTAAGTTAATAAAAATTTTTTAGCTTACTGAAGTCTACATAAAGCCTTAACGGTATAACGGCAGTGCATTTAGAAGAATTCCGTAATCTTATATTTAGGTATAAAGTCGATTTTCTTGTATTTACACATTTAGTAGTCGGTATCGAAATGCTTCAAACCATAAGTTTAAAATATTTAAAATAATTAACCTTCTTTAACGTATTGAAGTTGATACAAAGCCATGGCGGCATAACGACAGTACATTTGGAAGAATTCCCTTATCTTATAATAAGGTATAAAGTCGAATTTCTTGTATATACACATTTAGCAATCGATATCGAAATGCTTCAAACCATTAGTTTAACATATTTAAGTTAATAAACCTTCTTTAACGCACTGAAGTCTACATAAAGCCTCAACGGTATAACTGCACTGCATTTAGAAGAGTTCCGTTATCTTATATTTAGGTATAAATTCGACTTTCTTGTATATACTCATTTAGCAAGCGATATCGAAATGCTTCAAATCACAAGTTTAACATATTTAAGTTAATTAACCTTCTTTAACGTAGTAAAAGTGACATAAAGCCTTGGCGGCATAACGACAGTGCATTTAGAAGAATTCCGTAATCTTATATTTAGGTATAAAGTCGATTTTGTTGTATATACGCATTTAGCAATCGACATCGAAATGCTTCAAATCATAAGTTTAACATATTTAAGTTAATTAACCCTCCTTAACGTATTGAAGTTGATGTAAAACTTTGGCGGCATAACGACAGTACATTTGGAAGAATTCCGTAATCTTATGTTAAGGTATAAAATCGATTTTCTTGTGTATACACATTTAGCAATCGATATCGAAATGCTTCAGCTCATAAGTTTAACATATTTTAGTTAATTAACCTTCTTTAACGATCTGAAGTGGGCACATAGCCATGGCGGCATAAGGGCAGTGGATGTGGAAGAATTACATAATCTTATATTTAGGTATAGAGTCGATTTTCTTGTAAATACACATTTAGCTATCGATATCGAAATGCTTCAAATCATTAGTTAAACATACTAAGTTAATAAACATTTTTTAGCTTACTGAAGTCTACATAAAGCCTTAGCCGTATAACGGCAGTGCATTTAGAAGAATTCCGTAATGTTATAATTTTATATTTAGGTATAAAATCGATTTTCTTGTATATACACATATAGCAGTCGATATCGAAATGCTTCAAACCATTAGCTTAACATATTTAAAATAATTAACCTTCTTTAACGTATTGAAGTTGATACAAAGCCATGGCGGCATAACGGCAGTGCATTTGGAAGAATTCCCTAATCTTATATTTAGGTATAAAGTCGATTTTCTTGAGTATACACATTTACCAATCGATATCGAGATGCTTCAAATCATTAGTTTAACATATTTAAGTTAATAAACCTTCTTTAACGCACTGAAGTCTACATAGAGCCTTAACGGTATAACTGCACTGCATTTAGGAGAATTCCGTTATCTTATATTTAGGTATAAATTCGATTTTCTTGTATATACTCATTTAGCAAGCGATATCGAAATGCTTCAAATCATTAGTTTAACATATTTAAGTTAATTAACCTTCTTTAACGTAATGAAGGTGATATAAAGCCATGGCGGCATAACGACAGTGCATTTAGAAGAATTCCGTAATCTTATATTTAGGTATAGAGTCGATTTTGTTGTATATACGCATTTAGCAATCGACATCGAAATGCTTCAAATCATTCGTTTAACATATTTAAGTTAATTAACCTTCTTTAACGTATTGAAGTTGATACAAAGCCATGGCGGTATAACGACAGTACATTTGGAAGAATTCCGTAATCTTATGTTAAGGTATAAATTCGATTTTCTTTTATATACACATTTAGCAAGCGATATCGAAATGCTTCAAATCATAAGTTTAACATATTTAAGTTAATTAACCTTATTTAACGTATTGAAGTTGATATAAAGCCATGGTGGCATAACGACAGTACATTTGGGTGAATTCCGTAATCTTTTATTTAGGTACAAAATCGATTTTCTTGTGTATACACATTTAACAATCGATATCGAAAGCTCATAAGTTTAACATATTTTAGTTAATTAACCTTCGTTAACGATCTGAAGTGGGCACATAGCCATGGCGGCATAAGGGCAGTGCATGTGGAAGAATTACATAATCTTATATTTAGGTATAGAGTCGATTTTCTTGTAAATACACATTTAGCTATCGATATCGAAATGCTTCAAATCATTAGTTAAACATACTAAGTTAATAAACATTTTTTAGCTTACTGAAGTCTACATAAAGCCTTAACCGTATAACGGCAGTGCATTTAGAAGAATTCCGTAATGTTATAATTTTATATTTAGGTATAAAGTCGGTTTTCTTGTATTTACACATATAGCAGTCGATATCGAAATGCTTCAAACCATTAGCTTAACATATTTAAAATAATTAACCTTCTTTAACGTATTGAAGTTGATACAAAGCCATGGCGGCATAACGACAGTACATTTGGAAGAATTCCCTAATCTTATATTTAGGAATAAAGTCGATTTTCTTGAGTATACACATTTACCAATCGATATCGAGATGCTTCAAATCATTAGTTTAACATATTTAAGTTAATAAACCTTCTTTAACGCACTGAAGTCTACATAGAGCCTTAACGGTATACCTGCACTGCATTTAGGAGAACTCCGTTATCTTATATTTAGGTATAAATTCGACTTTCTTGTATATACTCATTTAGCAAGCGATATCGAAATGCTTCAAATCATTAGTTTAACATATTTAAGTTAATTAACCTTCTTTAACGTAATGAAGGTGATATAAAGCCATGGCGGCATAACGACAGTGCATTTAGAAGAATTCCGTAATCTTATATTTAGGTATAGAGTCGATTTTGTTGTATATACGCATTTAGCAATCGACATCGAAATGCTTCAAATCATTAGTTTAACATATTTAAGTTAATTAACCTTCTTTAACGTATTGAAGTTGATACAAAGCCATGGCGGCATAACGACAGTACATTTGGAAGAATTCCGTAATCTTATGTTAAGGTATAAATTCGATTTTCTTTTATATACACATTTAGCAAGCGATATCGAAATGCTTCAAATCATAAGTTTAACATATTTAAGTTAATTAACCTTCTTTAACGTATTGAAGTTGATATAAAGCCATGGTGGCATAACGACAGCACATTTTGGTGAATTCCGTAATCTTTTATTTAGGTACAAAATCGATTTTCTTGTATATACACATTTAGCAATCGATATCGAAATACTTCAGCTCACAAGTTTAACATATTTAAATTAATAAACCTTCTTTAAAGATCTGAAATGGGCATATAGCCATGGCGGCATAACGGCAGTGCATATAGAAGAATTCCATAAACTTATATTTAGGTATAAAGTCGATTTTCTTATAAATACACATTTAGCTATCGATATCGAAATGCTTCAAATCATTGATTAAACATACTAAGTTAATAAACATTTTTTAGCTTACTGAAGTCTACATAAAGCCTTAACGGTATAACGGCAGTAATATAACAACTGCAGATTTGAAGCATATCGAGATCGATTGCTAATTGTGTAAATACAAGAAAAGCGGCTTTATACCTAAATATAAGATAACGGAATTCTTCTACATGCATTGTCGTTATGCCGCCATAGCTTTATGCCAACTTCAGTTCGTTAAAGAAGGCTTATTAACTTAAATATGTTAATTTAATGATTTGAAGCATTTCAATATGGATTGCTTAATGCGTATATACAAGAAAATCGACTTTATACCTAAATATAAGATTACGTAATTCTTCTAAATGCACTGCCGTTATGCCGTTATGGCTTTATATAAATTTCAGTACGTTAAAGAAGGTTTATTAACTTAAATATGTTAAAATAATGATTTGAGCATTTCGATATCGATTGCTAAATCTGTATGTAAAAGAAAATCGAATTTATACCTAAATATAAGATTACGGAATTCTTCTAAATGCACTGTCGTTAGGCCGCCGTGGCTTTATATCACCTTCATTACGTTAAAGAAGGTTAATTATTTTAAATATATTAAACTAATGATTTGTAGCATTTCGATATCGATTGCTATATGTATATATACAAGAAAATCGACTTTATACATAAATATAAGAATACGGATTTCTTCGAAATACACTGCCGTTATGCCGTTATGGCTTTATATAAATTTCAGTACGTCAAAGAAGGGTAATTTACTTAAATATGCTAAATTAATGATTTGAAGCATTTCGATATTGATTGCTAAATGTGTATGTACAAGAAAATCGATTTTATACCTAAATAAAAGATTACGGAATTCACCCAAACATACTGCCGATATGCCGTTATGGCTCTATGTAAACTTCAGTAAGATAGAGGGGGTTAATTAACCTAAATATGCTAAACCAGTTATGTGAAGCGTTCCGATATCGATTGCTAAATGCCTATACACAAAAAAATCGAACTTATACCTAAATATAAGATTACGGAATTTTTCTAAATGCACTGTCGTTATGCCGCCATGGCTTTATATCACCTTCATTACGTTAAAGAAGGTTAATTAACTTAAATATGTTAAACTAACGATTTGAAGATTTTCGATTTCGATTGCTAAATGTGTAAATACAAGAAAATCGACTATATACTTAAATATAAGATTACGGAATTCTTCTACATGCACTGTCGTTATGCCGCCATGGCTTTATATAACCTTCATTACGCTAAAGAAGGTTTATTAACTTAAATATGTTAAACTAATGATTTGAAGCATTTCGATATCGATTGCGAAATGTATTTATACAAGAAAATCGACTTTATACCTAAATATAAGATTACGGAATTCTTATACATGCACTGTCGTTATGCCGCCATGGCTTTATATAACCTTCATTACGCTAAAGAAGGTTTATTAACTTAAATATGTTAAACTAGTGGTTTGACGCATTTCGATATCGATTGCTAAATGTGTAAATACAAGAAAATCGATTTTATACCTAAATATAAAATTATAACATTACTAAATTCTTCTAAATGCACTGCCGTTATACCGTTAAGGCTTTATGTAGACTTCAGTAAGCTAAAAAATGTTTATTAACAAAATATGTTAAACTAATGATTTGAAGCATTTCGATATCGATAGCTTAATGTGTATATACAAGAAAATCGACTTTATACCTAAATATAAGATTACGGAATTCTTCTACATGCACTGCCGTTATGCCATCGTGGCTATATGAAAACTTCTGATCGTTAAAGAAGGTATATTAACTTAAATATGTTAAACTAATGAGTTGAACCATCTCGATATCGATTGCTAAATGTGTATATACAGAAAATCGACTTTCTTCCTAAATATAAGATTACGTAATTCTTCCAAATGCCCTGCCGTTATAACGTTATGGCTTTATGTAAACTTCAGCAAGAAAAAGAAGGATAATTAACTTAAATATGTTAAACTAATGATTTGAAGCATTTCGATATCGATTGTTGAATGCGTATATACAACAAAATCGACTTTATACCTAAATATAAGATTACGGAATTCCTCTAAATGCACTGTCGTTATGCCGCCATGGCTTTGTATCACCTTCATTACGTTTAAGAAGGTTAATTAACTTAAATATGTTAAACTAATGATTTGAAGATTTTCGATATCGACTGCTAAATTTGTTAATATAAGAAAATCGACTATATACCTAAATATAAGATTACGAAATTCTTCTACATGCACTGTCGTTATGCAGCCATGGCTTTATATCGCCTTCAGTACGTTAAAGAAGGTTAATTAACTTAAATATGTTAAACTAATGATTTGAAGCATTTCGATATCGATTGCTAAATGTGTATGTACTACAAAATCGACTTTATACCTAAATATGTCAACTTCAGTTCGCTAAAGGAAGTTTATTAACTTAAATATGTTAAACCAGTTATCTGAAGCATTTCGATATCGATTGCAAAATATACAGGGTAGGCCATTTAAAGTTGACCCATTTGTTTGTTTGCCAAAATTAAGGCGTCGCGGATAATCAGCTGGGTTTAGTTTTTGTGCCATTTGAATTTTATATGGAAACATCTTCAAATCTTTATGAATTATGCGTCGGAGAGTGGTGCGAGAGATGTCTAATTCCTGAGAGCGGCGATAACTCGATGTCGATGGAGTCTCCTCAATTCTGGCTCGTACAGCTTCGATATTTTCATCAGAACGTCTTGTGCGTTGTCTGGATGCATGACTGGCATTACTGAGATTACCGGTGTTCACAAATTTTGCGTATAAAGACTTAATTGTGTTCTTAACTGGAGCACTTTTCACTTTATTTTTTTTGCGAAACGCACGTTGAGTTAACACAACTGAAAAGTTATTTTGAATATAAAGCTGAACAATTTCAGCGCGTTCTTTTGGAGTGTACTGTTCCATGGTATAAAATGTCTTCGAATGACGCTTCTAACGCGGTATGACATTAGCCGATTTGTCAGCGCAGTTAAAAGTTACAGCGTTGCCAGATGGGTCAACTTTAAATGGCCTACCCTGTATATATACAAGAAAATCGACTTTATACCTAAATATATGATAACGGAAATCTTCTAAATGCAGTGCAGTTATACCGTTAAGGCTTTATGTAGACTTCAGTGCGTTAAAGAAGGTTTATTAACTTAAATATGTTAAACTAATGATTTGAAGCATCTCGATATCGATAGCTAAATGTGTATATACAAGAAAATCGACTTTATAACTAAATATGAGATTACAGAATTCTTCTAAATGCAATGCCGTTATGCCGCCATGGCGTTATATCAACTTCAATACGTTAAAGAAGGTTAATTAACTTAAATATGTTAAACTAATGATTTGAAGCATTTCGATATCGATTGCTAAATGTGTATATACAAGAAAATCGAATTTGTACATAATTATAAGATTACGGAATTCTTCCAACTGTACTGTCGTTATGCCGCCATGGCTATATATCAACTTCAATACGTTAAAGAAGGTTAATTAACTTAAATATGTTTAACTAATAATTTGAAGCATTTCGATATCGCTTGCTAAATGAGTGTATACAAGAAAGTCGAATTTATACCTAAATATATGATAACGGAATTCTTCTAAATGCTGTGCAGTTATACCGTTAAGGCTTTATGTAGACTCCAGTGCGTTAGAGAAGGTTTATTAACTTAAATATGTTAAACTAATGATTTGAAGCATCTCGATATCGATTGCTAAATGTGTATACTCAAGAAAATCGACTTTATACCTAAATATAAGATTAGGGAAATCTTCCAAATGTACTGTCGTTATGCCGCCATGGCTTTGTATCAACTTCAATACGTTAAAGAAGGTTAATTATTTTAAATATTTTAAACTAATGGTTTGAAGCATTTCGGTATCGATTGCTATATGTGTAAATACAAGAAAATCGATTTTGTACCTAAATAAAAGATTACGGAATTCACCCAAATGTACTGTCGTTATGCCACTAGGCTTTATATCAACTTCAATACGTTAAAGAAGGTTAATTAACTTAAATATGTTAAACTAATGATTTGAAGCATTTCGATATCGCTTGCTAAATGTGTAAATACAAGAAAATCGAATTTATACCTTAACATAAGATTACGGAATTCTTCTAAATGTACTGTCGTTATGCCGCCATGGCTTTGTATCAACTTCAATACGTTAAAGAAGGTTAATTATTTTAAATATTTTAAACTTATGGTTTGAAGCCTTTCGATATCGATTGCTAATTGTGTATGTACAACAAAATCTACTTTATACCTAAATATGTCAACTTCAGTTCGCTAAAGGAAGTTTATTAACTTAAATATGTTAAGCCAGTTATCTGAAGCATTTCGATATCGATTGCGAAATATATATATACAAGAAAATCGACTTTATACCTTAATATATGATAACGGAAATCTTCTAAATGCAGTGCAGTTATACCGTTAAGGCTCTATGTAGACTTCAGTGCGATAAAGAAGGTTTATTAGTTTAAATATGTTAAACTAATGATTTGAAGCATCTCGATATCGATAGCTAAATGTGTATATACAAGAAAATCGACTTTATACCTAAATATGAGATTACAGAATTCTTCTAAATGCACTGCCGTTATGCCGCCATGGTTTTATATCAACTTCAATACGTTAAAGAAGGTTAATTAACTTAAATATGTTAAACTAATGATTTGAAGCATTTCGATATCGATTGCTAAATGTGTATACTCAAGAAAATCGACTTTATACCTAAATATAAGATTAGGGAATTCTTCCAAATGTACTGTCGTTATGCCGCCATGGCTTTGTATCAACTTCAATACGTTAAAGAAGGTTAATTAGTTTAAATATGTTAAGCTAATGGTTTGAAGAATTTCGATATCGACTGCTATATGTGTAAAGACAAGAAAATCGACTTTATACCTAAATATAAAAATATAACATTACGGAATTCTTCTAAATGCACTGCCGTTATACCGTTAAGGCTTTATGTAGACTTCAGTAAGCTAAAAAATGTTTATTAACTTAGTATGTTTAACTAATGATTTGAAGCATTTCGATATCGATAGCTAAATGTGTATTTACAAGAAAATCGACTCTATACCTAAATATAAGATTATGTAATTCTTCCACATGCACTGCCCTTATGCTGCCATGGCTATGTGCCCACTTCAGATCGTTAAAGAAGGTTTATTAACTTAAATATGTTAAGCTAATGGTTTGAAGCATTTCGATATCGATTGCTAAATGTGTAAATACAAGAAAATCGAATTTATACCTTAACATAAGATTACGGAATTTTTCCAAATGTACTGTCGTTATGCCGCCATGGCTTTATATAAACTTCAATACGTTAAAGAAGGTTAATTAACTTAAATATGTTAAACTAATGATTTGAAGCATTTCGATGTCGATTGCTAAATGCGTATATACAACAAAATCGACTCTATACCTAAATATAAGATTACGGAATTGTTCTAAATGCACTGTCGTTAAGCTGCCATGGCTTTATATCACCTTCATTACGTTAAAGAAGGTCAATTAACTTAAATATGTTAAACTAATCATTTGAAGCATTTCGATATCGCTTGCTAAATGAGTATATACAAGAAAGTCGAATTTATACCTAAATATAAGATAACGGAATTCTTCTAAATGCAGTGCCGTTATACCGTTAAGGCTTTATGTTAACTTCTGTTCGTTAAAGAAGGTTTATTAACTTAAATATGTTAAACCAGTTATGTGAAGCATTTCGAAATCGATTGCTAAATGCATATATACTAGAAAATCTTCTTTATACCTAAATATATTACGGAATTCTTCCAAATGTACTGTCGTTATGCCGCCATGGCTTTATATCACCTTCAATACGTTAAAGAAGGTTAATTAACTTAAATATGTTAAACTAATGATTTGAAGCATTTCGATGTCGATTGCTAAATGCGTATATACAACAAAATCGACTCTATACCTAAATATAAGATTACGGAATTCTTCTAAATGCACTGTCGTTATGCTGCCATGGCTTTATATCACCTTCATTACGTTAAAGAAGGTTAATTAACTTAAATATGTTAAACTAATAATTTGAAGCATTTCGATATCGCTTGCTAAGTGAGTATATACAAGAAAGTCGAATTTATACTTAAATATATGATAACGGAATTCTTCTAAATGCTGTGCAGTTATACCGTTAAGGCTTTATGTAGACTTCAGTGCGTTAAAGAAGGTTTATTAACTTAAATATGTTAAACTAATGATTTGAAGCATCTCGATATCGATTGCTAAATGTGTATATACAAGAAAATCGACTTTATACCTAACTATAAGATTAGGGAAATCTTCCAAATGTACTGTCGTTATGCCGCCATGGCTTTATATCTCCTTCAATAAGTTAAAGAAGTTTGCTTAACTTAAATATGTTAAACAAATGATTTAAAGAAATTTGATATCGATTGCTAAATGAGTATAAACAAGGAAATCGACTTTATACCTAAATATAAGTTTATGGAATTCTTCTATATGCACTGCCGTTATACCGTTATGGCTTTATGTAAACTTCAGTAAGATAAAGAAGGTTAATTAACTTAAATATGTTAAACTAATGATTTGAAACATTCCTTTATCGATTGCTAAATGTGTATATACAAGAAAACCGACTTTATACCTAAATATAAGACTACGGTCTTCTTCTAAATGCACTGCCGTTATTCCGCCATGGCTTTATATCAACTTCAATACGTTAAAGAAGGTTAATTAACTTAAATATGTTAAACTAATAATTTGAAGCATTTCGATATCGCTTGCTAAATGCGTACATACAAGAAAATCAAATTTATACCTAAATATAAGATAACGGAATTCTTCTAAATGCACTGCCGTTATGCCGATAAGGCTTTATGTAGACTTCAGGAAGTCAGAGAGGGTTAATTAACTTGAATATGTTAAACTAATGATTTGAAGCATTTCGATATCGCTTGCTAAACGTAAACATACAAGAAAATCAAATTTATACCTAAATATAAGATAACGGAATTCTTCTACATACACAGCCGTTATGCCGTTATGGCTTTATGTTAACTACAGTGCGTTAAAGAAGCTTCATTAACTTTAATATATTAAATAAATGATTTGAAGCATTTCGATATCGATTGCTAAATGTGTATTTACAACAAAATCGACTTTATACCTAAATATAAGATTACGGAATTCTTCTATATACACTGCCGTTATGCCGCCATGGCTTTATGTTAACTTCAGTGCGTTAAAGAAGCTTTATTAG
The DNA here is from genome assembly GCA_027475135.1 of Bactrocera correcta. Classification (NCBI taxonomy): domain Eukaryota; kingdom Metazoa; phylum Arthropoda; class Insecta; order Diptera; family Tephritidae; genus Bactrocera; species Bactrocera correcta. The sequence goes on along the minus strand of JAPZAG010000373.1, from coordinate 46,893 downwards.
CTTAAATATACATATTAAACTAATGATTTGAAGCATTTCGATATCGATTGCTAAATGTGTATACTCAAGAAAATCGACTTTATACCTAAATATAAGATTAGGGAAATCTTCCAAATGTACTGTCGTTATGCCGCTTTGTATCAACTTCAATACGTTAAAGAAGGTTAGTTATTTTAAATATGTTAAACTAATGGTTTAAAGCATTTCGATATCGACTGCTATATGTGTAAATACAAGAAAATCGACTTTATACCTAAATATAAAATTATAACATTACGGAATTCTTCTAAATGCACTGCCGTTATACCGTTAAGGCTTTATGTAGACTTCAGTAAGCTAAAAAATGTTTATTAACTTAGTATGTTTAACTAATGATTTGAAGCATTTCGATATCGATAGCTAAATGTGTATTTACAAGAAAATCGACTCTATACCTAAATATAAGATTATGTAATTCTTCCACATGCACTGCCCTTATGCCGCCATGGCTATGTGCCCACTTCAGATCGTTAAAGAAAGTTTATTAACTTAAATATGTTAAGCTAATGGTTTGAAGCATTTCGATATCGATTGCTAAATGTGTAAATACAAGAAAATCGAATTTATACCTTAACATAAGATTACGGAATTCTTCCAAATGTACTGTCGTTATGCCGCCATGGCTTTGTATCAACTTCAATACGTTAAAGAAGGTTAATTATTTTAAATATGTTAAGCTAATGGTTTGAAGCATTTCGATATCGACTGCTATATGTGTAAATACAAGAAAATCGATTTTATACCTAAATATAAGATATCGGAATTCTTCTAAATGCACTGCCGTTAAACCGTTAAGGCTTTATGTAGACTTCAGTAAGCTAAAAAATGTTTATTAACTTAGTATGTTTAACTAATGATTTGAAGCATTTCGATATCGATAGCTAAATGTGTATTTACAAGAAAATCGACTTTATACCTAAATATAAGTTTATGGAATTCTTCTATATGCACTGCCGTTATGCCGCCATGGCTATATGCCCACTTCAGATCGTTAAAGAATGTTTATTAATTTAAATATGTTAAACTTGTGAGCTGAAGCATTTCGATATCGATTGCTAAATGTGTATATACAAGAAAACGATTTTGTACCTAAATAAAAGATTACGGAATTCACCCAAATGTACTGTCGTTATCCACCATGGCTTTATATCAACTTCAATACGTTAAAGAAGGTTAATTAACTTAAATATGTTAAACTAATGATTTGAAGCATTTCGATATCGCTTGCTTAATGTGTATATAAAAGAAAATCGAATTTATACCTTAACATAAGAATACGAAATTCTCCCAAATGTACTGTCGTTATGCCGCCATGGCTTTATATCAACTTCAATACGTTAAAGAAGATTAATTAACTTAAATATGTTAAACTAATGATTTTGAGAGTATAATAAAATAAATGTTACATTCAATGCTTGCTAATGGACATCAAGAAAATCAAATTTGTACCTAATATAGATACGGAATTCTTATACACAGCCGTTATGCCGTTATGGCTTTATGTTCACTTCAGTGCGTTAAAGAAGCTTTATTAACTTTAAATATTAAACTAATGATTTGAAGCATTTCGATATCGATTGAAATGTGTATTTACAACAAAATCGCTTTATACCTAAATATAAGATTACGGAATTCTTCTATATACACTGCCGTTATGCCGCCATGGCTTTATGTAAACTTCAGTAAGATAAAGAAGGTTAATAAACTTAAATATGTTAAACTAATGATTTGAAACCTTTCGTTATCGATTTCTAAATGTGTATATACAAGAAAACCGACTTTATACCTAAATATAAGACTACGGACTTCTTCTAAATGCACTGCCTTTACGCCGCCATGGCTTTATATCAACTTCAATACGTTAAAGAAGGTTAATTAACTTAAATATGTTAAACTAATAATTTGAAGCATTTCGATATCGCTTGCTAAATGTGTACATACAAGAAAATCAAATTTATACCTAAATATAAGATATCGGAATTCTTCTAAATGCACTGCCGTTATACCGTTAAGGCTTTATGTAGACTTCAGTAAGCTAAAAAATGTTTATTAACTTAGTATGTTTAACTAATGATTTGAAGCATTTCGATATCGATAGCTAAATGTGTATTTACAAGAAAATCGACTTTATACCTAAATATAAGTTTATGGAATTCTTCTATATGCACTGCCGTTATGCCGCCATGGCTATATGCCCACTTCAGATCGTTAAAGAATGTTTATTAATTTAAATATGTTAAACTTGTGAGCTGAAGCATTTCGATATCGATTGCTAAATGTGTATATACAAGGAAAGCGATTTTGTACCTAAATAAAAGATTACGGAATTCACCCAAATGTACTGTCGTTATACCACCATGGCTTTATATCAACTTCAATACGTTAAAGAAGGTTAATTAACTTAAATATGTTAAACTAATGATTTGAAGCATTTCGATATCGCTTGCTTAATGTGTATATAAAAGAAAATCGAATTTATACCTTAACATAAGATTACGAAATTCTTCCAAATGTACTGTCGTTATGCCGCCATGGCTTTATATCAACTTCAATACGTTAAAGAAGGTTAATTAACTTAAATATGTTAAACTAATGATTATAAGCATTTCGATATCGCTTGCTTAATGTGTATATAAAAGAAAACCGAATTTATACCTTAACATAAGATTACGGAATTCTTCCAAATGTACTGTCGTTATGCCGCCATGGCTTTATATCAACTTCAATACGTTAAAGAAGGTTAATTAACTTAAATATGTTAAACTAATGATTTGAAGCATTTCGATATCGATTGCTAAATGTGTATTTACAACAAAATCGACTTTATACCTAAATATAAGATTACGGAATTCTTCTATATACACTGCCGTTATGCCGCCATGGCCTTATGTTAACTTCAGTGCGTTAAAGAAGCTTTTTTAGCTTAAATATATTAAACTAATGATTTGAAGCATTTCGATATCGATTGCTAAATGTGTATACTCAAGAAAATCGACTTTATACCTAAATATAAGATTAGGGAAATCTTCCAAATGTACTGTCGTTATGCCGCCATGGCTTTATATCAACTTCAATACGTTAAAGAAGGTTAATTATTTTAAATATGTTAAACTAATTGTTTGAAGCATTTCGATATCGACTGCTATATGTGTAAATACAAGAAAATCGACTTTATACCTAAATATAAAATTATAACATTACGGATTTCTTCTAAATGCACTGCCGTTATACCGTTAAGGCTTTATGTAGACCTCATTAAGCTTAAAAATGTTTATTAACTTAATGTTTTAAACTAATGATTTGAAGCATTTCGATATCGATAGCTAAATGTGTATATACAAGAAAATCGACTTTATACCCAAATATGAGATTATAAAATTCTTCTAAATGCACTGCCGTTATGCCGCCATGGCTTTATATCAACTTCAATACGTTAAAGAAGGTTAATTAACTTAAATATGTTAAACTAATGATTTGAAGCATTTCGATATCGATTGCTAAATGTGTATATACAAGAAAATCGAATTTAATTCGAATTTAGGTTAATTAACTTAAATATGTTAATCTACTGATTTGAAACATTTCGTTATCGATTGCTAAATGTGTATATACAAGAAAACCGACTTTATACCTAAATATAAGACTACGGACTTCTTCTAAATGCACTGCCGTTATGCCGCCATGGCTTTATAGCAACTTGAATACGTTAAAGAAGGTTAATTAACTTAAATATGCTGTTGCTAAATGTGTATATACAAGAAAATCGACTTTATATCTAAATATGAGATTATAGAATTCTTCTAAATGCACTGTCGTTATGCCGCCATGGCTTTATTTCAACTTCAATACGTTAAAGAAGGTTAATTAACTTAAATATGTTAAACTAATAATTTGAAGCATTTCGATATCGCTTGCTAAATGTGTACATACAAGAAAATCAAATTTATACCTAAATGTAAGATAACGGAATTCTTCTAAATGCACTGCCGTTATGCCGTTAAGGCTTTATGTAGACTTCAGTAAGCAGAGAGGGTTAATTAACTTGAATATGTTAAACTAATGATTTGAAGCATTTCGATGTCGATTGCTAAATGCGTATATACAACAAAATCGACTTTATACCTAAATATAAGAATACGGAATTCTTCTAAATGCGCTGCAGTTATACCGTTAAGGCTTTATGAAGACTTCAGTGCATTAAGAAGGTTTATTAACTTAAATATGTTAAACTAATGATTTGAAGCATTTCGATATCGATTGCTAAATGTGTATATACAAGAAAATCGACTTTATACATAAATATAAGATTACGGAATTCTTCTAAATGCACTGCCGTTATGCCGCCATGGCTTTATATCAACTTCAATACGTTAAAGAAGGTTAATTAACTTAAATATGTTAAACTAATAACTTGAAGCATTTCGATATCGCTTGCTAAATGTGTACATACAAGAAAATCAAATTTATACCTAAATGTAAGATAACGGAATTCTTCTAAATGCACTGCCGTTATGCCGTTAAGGCTTTATGTAGACTTCAGTAAGCAGAGAGGGTTAATTAACTTGAATATGTTAAACTAATGATTGGAAGCATTTCGATGTCGATTGGTAAATGCGTATATACAACAAAATCGACTTTATACCTAAATATAAGAATACGGAATTCTTCTAAATGCGCTGCAGTTATACCGTTAAGGCTTTATGAAGACTTCAGTGCATTAAGAAGGTTTATTAACTTAAATATGTTAAACTAATGATTTGAAGCATTTCGATATCGATTGCTAAATGTGTATATACAAGAAAATCGACTTTATACCTAAATATAAGATTACGGAATTCCTCTACATGCACTGCCGTTATGCCGCCATGGCTTTATGTTATTTTCAGTGCGCTAAAGAAGCTTTATTAACTTTAATATATTAAACTAATGATTTGAAGCATTTCGATATCGATTGGTTAATGAGTATATACAAGAAAATCGACTTTATACCTAAATATAAGATTACGGAATTCTTCTAAATGCACTGCCGTTATGCCGTTAAAGCTTTCGTAGACTTCAGTAAGATAGAGAGGGTTAATTAACTTAAATATGTTAAACTAATGATTTGAAGCATTTCGATATCGATTGCTAAATGAGTATATACAAGAAAATCGACTTTATACATAAATATAAGATTACGGAATTCTTCCACATGTACTGTCGTTATGCCGCCATGGCTTTATATCACCTTCAATACGTTAAAGAAGTTTAATTATTTTAAATATGTTAAACTAATGGTTTGAAGCATTTCGATATCGATTGCTAAATGTGTAAATACAACAAAATCGACTTTATACCTAAATATAACATTACGGAATTCTTCTAAAGGCACGGCTGTTAGGCCGTTAAGGCTTTTGTAGACTTCAGTAAGATATCGATTACAAAATGTGTATATACAAGAAAATCGACTTTATGCCTAGATATAAGACTACGGAATTCTTCTAAATGCAGTGCCGTTATGGCTTTATGACAACTTCAGATCACTAAAGGAGGTTCATTAACTTAAATATGTTAAACCAGTTATCTGAAGCATTTCGATATCGATTGCGAAATGTATATATACAAGAGAATCGACTTTATACCTAAATATAAGATTACGGAATTCTTCCACATGTACTGTCGTTATGCCGCTATGGCTTTATATCAACTTCAATACGTTAAAGAAGGTTAATTATTTTAAATATGGTAAACTAATGGTTTGAAGCATTTCGATATCGATTGCTAAATGTGTATATTCAAGAAAATCGACTTTATACCTAAATATAAGATTACGGAATTCTTCTACATGCACTGCCGTTATACCATCATGGCTATATGCAAACTTCAGATCGTTAAAGAAGGTTTATTAACTTAAATATGTTAAACTTATGAGCTGAAGCATTTCGGTATCGATTGCTTAATGTGCATATACAACAAAATCGACTTTTTGCCTTAATATAAGATTACGGAATTCTTCCAAATGCACCGCCGTTATACCGTTATGGCCTTATGTAAACTTCAGTAAGATAAAGAAGGTTAATAACCTTAGATATATTAAACTATCGATTTGAAGCATTTCGTTATCGATTGCTTAATGCGTATATACAAGAAAATCGAATTTATACCTAAATATAAGATTACGAAATTCTTCTTAATGCACTGCCGTTATGCCGCCATGGCTTTATATCAACTTCAATACGTTAAAGAAGGTTAATTAACTTAAATATGTTAAACTAATAATTTGAAGCATTTGGATATCGCTTGTTAAATGTGTACATACAAGAAAATCAAATTTATACCTAAATATAAGATAACGGAATTCTTCTAAATGTACTGCCGTTATGCCGTTAAGGCTTTATGTAGACTTCAGTAAGACAGAGAGGGTTAATTAACTTGAATATGTTAAACTAATGATTTGAAGCATTTCGTTATCGATTGCTTAATGTGTATATACAAGAAAATCGAATTTATACCTAAATATAAGATTACGAAATTCTTCTAAATGCACTGCCGTTATGCCGCCATGGCTTTATATCAACTTCAATACGCTAAAGAAGGTTAATTAACTTAAATATGTTAAACTAATAATTTGAATGTTAGTATTTGTTATGTTAGTATTAGGAGATCTAAATTCCTGGAGTCCACTCTGGGGTTCATCTGTAGCAAACTCAAGAGGTAAATCACTTGAAGATGTTATACTAGCTTCAAACCTGACGGTTCTTAACGACGACTCGCCTACACATTTTTCAACCCACCAAACCTTTTCAAACATAGATATCACACTTTGTTCAGCGAGTCTTGTGCCTAAATGCAATTGGACAATTTTAAATAATTTACATGGAAGTGATCACTTTCCAATTTTCACGACGGTAAATTCTAGCATATATGTCAAGAAAACAACTAAAAGACCAAGATTTATCACCGAACTAGCCGACTGGTCGATGTTCCAAGAAACCTGCATTTCAGAGTCATCCAAAATACCTGTATCAAATAACGTAAATAAAGAAGCAGCAAATATAAAAACTATTATTAGATCTTCCGCTCATCTGTGCATTCCACAAACGAAGACAACTTTTCACAGACCCGCCGTTCCGTGGTGGAACCGAAATCTAGCTATACTTAGAGCCAAGAAACAAGAATTGTGGGCAATATATAAGAAAAAAAGAACTGAAGCCAACTTTATTAGTTACAAGAAAGCCAACGCGGCTTTCAGATACCAAGTAAAGGCAAACAAAAGAACCAGGTTAGAAGAATTTACATCTGCAATCAACCCCAATTCTTACCCTAAGCAAATTTGGCGTGACGTTAGGACGCTGACAGGCGATTTGCGACAAAGCAAAATCTCTGTGATGTACACAGAAAACGGCATTATATCCTCTACGGAAGATATAGCGAAATATTTTTCTTCTACTTGGTCTGAATATTCCAAAGACCAGAACTTTTCAGCAGATTTCATTGCAGAAAAATTAGATTTTGTATCGGAATATAACCCATCTAAAATCTCAGCATCCGCTAAAATGATTGAAAAGGATATCACAATGACAGAGTTCGATGAAGTTGTTCAATCGGCTAAGGGGAAAACCCCCGGTTACGACAGAGTATCCTACCCAATGCTTAAAAATCTACCAATCAGCACAAAAAATAGGGTACTTAAACTTTTCAACACTATTTTTGAAACAAGCGTCTACCCACAGAGCTGGAAAAATGCAGACATCATCCCCATTTTAAAACCTAGCAAGCCCTCAGACCAAATTAGTAGTTATCGACCAATTTCATTGTTGTCATGTCTTAGCAAAACGTTAGAAAAGATAGTGGCAAAGCGAATCATGTGGCTCGCTTTAAGAGATAAACATATAAGTCACAACCAGGTAGCCTTTAAAAAAGGGCAAGGTACATCTGACGCACTTCTCCACTTTGAACATTACTTGTCAACCGCCCTCTCGAATCGAAATCATGTTTCAGTTTTAAGCTTAGATTTCGAGAAAGCGTTTGATAGAATCGGTGCTCACGTAGTTCTTAGGCAACTCAAAAGTTGGCAAACAGGCAGAAAAATCTACAACATAGTGAAAAGTCTGTTAAATCATCGCACGTTTAGGGCCAAAATAAACAACAAGTACTCCGATAGAGTACATCTATATAACGGCATACCTCAAGGTTCGCCTATCTCCGTAATTCTTTTTATCATTGCCTTCAATGAAATTAGCAAAATAATAATGAAACAAGGACTAGAACATTCTCTTTACGCAGATGATGTCTTGATTTTTTCAAAAACCAACTGCGTATCCCAAACTCTGAATAGGCTATCGAATGTGTTGGATGAAATCTATATCTGGTCAAAAAGGTCAGGAGCTAGTCTATCTTACGAAAAATCCAATTTTCTACACATATGTAGAAAGAAAAATTGTCAAAACTTTAATTTTGTATACAGAAAACACAATATTACTAACGTTAAATACCTCAAAATTTTAGGTATTATTTTTGATAAGTCTCTTAACTTTAAGGAGCATTGTAAATATATAAGAAAAAAGCTTAACACTAGATTAAACATCATAAAGTACTTAACCACTAAGCACAGTAAAATACACCCGGATACTCTTATAAATATAACAAAATCCTTGCTATTATCAGTGATTGACTACGGTCTACCTATTTATGGACAGTGCGCTAAAAGTACAATATCAATTTTATCTGCACCCTATCACAACGCGATTCGTAGGAGTCTTCGTGCCTTTCCCACAACACCAATAAAAAACCTGCTGGCAGAGTCTGGTCTCCCTTTCATTGGCGAACGTTATAAGCAAAGCCTTTTTAGCTTAATAAGTAAACTATACTTCACAAACAACGCGATTCTGCACAAAGACGTAACAAACGTAGCCAAAAGAAGACGTCGGATGAAGACACCTTCAGCCATATATAATGCATTACAGAACGCGAAGGAAGCCAACATCCTTTACTATCCTACGCTTACTAAATCATCAAAATTTCCTCAGTGGATGCTCCCTCCACCCGTTTTTATCTCGAAACTTTTAGACTACCCTAAACAATCAACGAGCCCCACAATGTATCAAAAAGCTTTTTTGGAATTGAAAAGCAACTCAGAGAGAAAAGGCTGGAAATTCTTATTTACGGATGGCTCCAAAACAACCCAATCGACGTCTTTTGCAGTAGTATCTGAGAAAGGGAAGGTTATCAAGACGGGACTGCTTTTCCCGCACAGCTCGGTCTTCGGGGCTGAATTAATCGCCATATACCATGCTATTATGCACTCTACAACAGCTAAGGGAAAATACATAATCTGCTCCGACAGCAAGTCGTCCGTCGCTGCGCTGCAAAACCCACACAATGAAGAGCCTCTTATTAAAAGGTCAAGAGATCTGTTGATACAACATTCTTCAAAAATAAAAATCATGTGGGTACCCGGCCATTGTGGCATCATCGGAAACGAATATGCAGACATCGCAGCTAAAGAAGTCTACCAGACACCCTGTATATACTTCGATCCTTTGGTAAAAACAGACATCATTCGACAAATAAACAACCACGTTAGGAAAATAACTGCGACTAACTGGCAAACGTATCAACATGGATACAAAGTCTACAATCAAAATCGCATCAAGCCAACACTCCCGGTCTCAGCGACGGCAGATCAACTTCGTATTATCACCAGATTACGACTGGGTCACACAAAGTTAACGCACGAATATTTGTTAAAAGGGGAACCGCCTCCTAATTGTGCAGCGTGCAACTGCGCACTGTCCATAAAACATATCCTCGATGAGTGTATGAAATATAATAATGCGCGAGTCAATATATTTGGAAATGAATTGCCCACAAATATGCTAAAGACTTTAGATACTGAAAACATAAAAAAAATCTTTAACTTAATTTACCAAAGTAGCCTTTTGCACCTTTTGTAATCATTTATTTACTTCGTTACTTATTTTTAATGTTATCTTATTCTAGAGCATTTTATAATAAAATATAAAATCTTTTAGTAATAAGTCAGGCCGATAGTCTTAGTTACTAGTTGCCTTGCTAAATGTAATGTAATTATTTATAATTATAGTTCATAAAAATAAATAAATAAATAAATATATTTAGCTATGAATTCGATTTTTTTGTATACTCACATTTAGCAATCGGTATCTAAATGCTTCAAATCAACAGTTTAACATATTTAAGTTAATTAACCTTTTTTAACATATCGAAGTTGATATAAAGTCTTGGCGGCATAACGACAGTACATTTGGAAGAATTCCGTAATCTTATATTTAGGTAGAAAGTCGATTTTCTTGTATATATGCATTAAGAAATCGATTTCGAAATGCTTCAAATAACTGGTGTAATATATCTAAGTTAATAAACAATCTTAAACGAACTGAAGTTAACATAAAGCCATAACGGCATAACGGCAGTGCATTTAGAAAAATTCCGTTATCTTATATTTAGGTATAGAGTCGATTTTCTTGTATATGCGCATTTAGCAATCGATATGGAAATGCTTCAAATCATTAGTTTAACATATTTAAGTTAATTAACCCTCTTTATCCTACTGAAGTCTACAAAAGCCATAACGGTATAACGGCAGTGCATTTGGAAGAATTCCGTAATCTAACATTAGGTATAAAGTCGATTTTGTTGTATATATGCATTTAGCAGTCGATTCCGAAAATCTTCAAATTATTAGTTTAACATATTTAAAATAATAAAGCTTCTTTAACGCACTGAAGTTAACATAAAGCCATGGCGGCTTAACGGCAGTGCATTTAGAAGAATTCCGTAAATTATATTTAGGTATAAAGTCGATTTTGTTGTATGTACACATTTAGCAATCGATATCGAAATGCTTCCAATAATTAGTTTAACGTATTTAAGTTAATTATCCTTCTATAAGATATTGAAGTTGATATAAAGCCTTGGCGGCATAACGACAGTATACTTGGAAGAATTCCGTAATTTTATATTTAGGTAGAAAGTCGATTTTCTTGTATATATGCATTAAGAAATCGATTTCGAAATGCTTCAAATAACTGGTGTAATATATCTAAGTTAATAAACCTTCTTAAACGAACTGAAGTTAACATAAAGCCATAACGGCATAACGGCAGTGCATTTAGTAAAATTCCGTTATCTTATATTTAGATATAAAGTCGATTTTCTTGTATATGCGCATTTAGCAATCGATATGGAAATGCTTCAAATCATTAGTTTAACATATTTAAGTTAATAAAGCTTTTTTAACGCACTGAAGTTAACATAAAGCCATGGCGACATAACGGCAGTGTATTTAGAAGAATTCCGTAAGCTTACATTTAGGTATAAAGTCGATTTTGTTGTATATACGCATTTAGCAATCGATTTCGAAAATCTTCAAATCATTAGTTTAACATATTTAAGTTAATTAACCTCCTTTAACGAGCGGAAGTTGGCAAAAAGCCATGGCGGCATAACGGCAGTGCATGTAGAGGAATTCCCTAATCTTATGTTTAGGTATAAATTCGATTTTTTTGTATATGCACATTTAGCAATCGATATCTGAATGCTTCAAATCATTAGTTTAACATATTTAAGTTAATTAACCCTCTTTATCCTACTGAAGTCTACAAACGCCTTAAGGGCATAACGGCAAAGCATTTAGAAGAATTCCGTAAATTATATTTAGGTATAAAGTCGATTTTGTTGTATATACACATTTAGCAATCGATTTCGAAATGCTTCAAATAACTGGTGTAATATATCTAAGTTAATAAACCTTCTTAAACGAACTGAAGTTAACATAAAGCCATAACGGAATAACGGCAGTGCATTTAGAAAAATTTCCTTATCTTATATTTAGGTATAAAGTCGATTTTCTTGTATATGCGCATTTAGCAATCGATATGGAAATGCTTCAAATCATTAGTTTAACATATTTAAGTTAATTTACCTTCTTTAACGTATTGAAGGTGATATAAAGCCATGGCGGCATAACGACAGTACATTTGGAAGAATTCCGTAACCTTATATTTAGGTATAAAGAAGATTTTCTTGAATATATGCATTTAGCAATCGATTTCGAAAATTTTCAAATCATTAGTTTAACATATTTAAGGTAATAAAACTTCTTTAACGAACAGAAGTGAACATAAAGCCATAACGGCATAATGGCAGTGCATTTAGAAGAATTCCGTAAGCTTACATTTAGGTATAAAGTCGATTTTGTTGTATATACGCATTTAGCAATCGATTTCGAAAATCTTCAAATCATTAGTTTAACATATTTAAGTTAATTAACCTCCTTTAACGAGCGGAAGTTGGCAAAAAGCCATGGCGGCATAACGGCAGTGCATGTAGAGGAATTCCCTAATCTTATGTTTAGGTATAAATTCGATTTTTTTGTATATGCACATTTAGCAATCGATATCTGAATGCTTCAAATCATTAGTTTAACATATTAAAGTTAATAAACCCTCTTTAACGAACTGAAGTTTACATAAAGCCTTAACGGTATAAAGGCAGTGCATTTGGAAGAATTCCGTAATCTAATATTTAGGTATAAAGTCGATTTTGTTGTATTTACACATTTAGCAACAGATATCGAAATGTTTTAAACAATTAGTTTAACATATTTAAAATAATTAACCTTCTTTATCTTACTGAAGTCTACAAAAACCTAAACGGCATAACGGCAGTGCATTTAGAAGAATTACGTTATCTTATATTTGGGTATAAAGTCGATTTTCTTGTATATACACATTTAGCAATCGATATTGAAATGCTTCAAATCATTAGTTTCACATATTTAAGTTAATAAAACATTTTTAACGAACTGAAGTTGGCATAAAGCCATGGCGGCATAACGGCAGTGCATGTAGAAGAATTCCGTAATCTTATATTTAAGTATAAAGTCGATTTTCTTGTATATACGCATTTAGCAATCGATATCAAAATGCTTTAAATCATTAGTTTAACATATTAAAGTTAATAAATCCTCTTTAACGAACTGAAGTTGGCATAACGTCATAGCGGCATAACGGCAGTGCATGTAGAAGAATTCTGTAATCTTATGTTTAAGTATAAAGTCGAATTTCTTGTATATACGCATTTAGCAATCGATATCGAAATGCTTCAAATCATTAGTTTCACATATTTAAGTTAATAAAACATTTTTAACGAACTGAAGTTGGCATAAAGCCATGGCGGCATAACGGCAGTGCATGTAGAAGAATTCCGTAATCTTATATTTAGGTTAAAGGCTATTTTCATGTATTTATACATTTGGGAATCGATATCGAGATGCTTCAAATATTTACTTTAACATATTTAAGTTAAACAACCTTTTTTAACGTACTGAAGTTTATATAAAGCCATAACGGCAGTGTATTTCGATGAATTCCGTAATCTTATATTTATGTATAAAGTCGATTTTCTTGCATATACTCATTTAGCAATCGATATCGAAATGCTTCAAATCATTAGTTTAACATATTTAAGTTAATTAACCCTCTTTATCATACTGAAGTCTACAAACGCCTTAACGGCATAACGGCAAAGCATTTAGAAGAATTACGTAATCTTATATTTAGGTATAAAGTCGATTTTCTTGTATATACTCATTTAGCAATCGAAATCGAAATGAGTCAAATCATTAGTTTAACATATTTAAGTTAATAAACCTACTTTAACGCACTGAAGTTAACACAAAGCCATGGCGGCATAACGGCAGTGCATGTAGAAGAATGCCGTAATCTTATATTTAGGTATAAATTTGATTTTTTTGTATACACACATTTAGCAATCGATATCGAAATGCTTCAAATCATTAGTTTAACATATTTAAGTCAATTAACCCTCTTTATCTTACTGAAGTCTACAAACGCCTTAACGGCATAACGGCAAATCATTTAGAAGAATTGTGTAATCTTATATTTAGGTATAAAGTCGATTTTCTTGTATATACTCATTTAGGAATCGATATCGAAATGCATCAAATAACTGGATTCACATATGTATTTAAGTTATTTAGCCTACTATATCTTACTGGCGTTTACATAAAGCCTTATCGGCATGACGGCAGTGCATTTCGAGGAATACCGTAGTCTTATATTTAGGTATAAAATCGATTTTCTTTTATATACACATTTAGCAATCGATATCGAAATGCTTCAAATCATTAGTTTAACATATTTAAGTTAACAAACCTACTTTAACGCACTGAAGCTAACACAAAGCCATGGCGGCATAAAGGCAAAGCATTTAGAAGAATTACGTAATCTTATATTTAGGTATAAAGTCGATTTTCTTGTATATACTCATTTAGCAATCGATATCGAAATGCTTCAAATCATTAGTTTAACATATTTAAGTTAATTAACCTTCTTTAACCTATTGAAGTATATATAAAGCCATGGCGGCATAACGACAGTACATGTGGAAGAATTCCGTAATCTTATATTAAGGTATAAAGAAGACTTCCTTGTATATATGCATTTAGCAATCGATTTCGAAAATTTTCAAATCATTAGTTTACCATATTTAAGTTAATAAACCTTCTTTTACGAACAGAAGTTAACATAAAGCCATAACGGTATAACGGCAGTGCATTTAGAAGAGTTCCGCAATCTTATATTTACGTATAGAGTCGATTTTCTTGTATCTACATATTTAGCAGTCGATATCGAAATGCCTCATCTCATTAGTTTAACATATTTAAGTTAGTTAACCCTCTTTATCTTACTGAAGTCTACAAACGCCTTAACGGCATAACGGCAAAGCATTTAGAAGAATTACGTAATCCTATATTTAGGTATAAAGTCGATTTTCTTGTATATACTCATTAAGCAATCGATATCTAAATGCTTCAAATAATTAGTTTAACATATTAAAGTTAATAAACCTACTTTAACGCACTGAAGTTAACACAAAGCCATAGCGGCATAACGGCAGTGCATGTACAAAAATTCTGTAATCGTATATTTAGCTAGAAATTCGCTTTTTTTGTATATACACATTTAGCAATCGATATTTAAATGCTTCAAATCATTAGTTTAACATATTTAAGTTAATTAACCCGTTTTAACGTATTGCAGTTGATATAAAGCCATGGCGGCATAATGACAGTACATTCGGAAGAATTCCGTGATCTTATATTTAGGTATAAAGACAATTTTCTTGTATATATACATTAAGCAATCGATATCGAAATGCTTCAAATAACTGGTTTAACATATTTAAGTTAATAAATCTTCTTTAACTAACTGAAGTTAACATAAAGCCATAACGGTATAACGTCAGTGCATTTGGAAGAATTCCGTAAACTTATATTTAGGTATATAGTCGATTTTGTTGTATATATGCATTTAGCAATCGATTTTGAAAATCTTCAAATCATTAGTTTAACATATTTAAGTTAATAAAGCTTCTTTAACGCACTGAAGTCCACATAAAGGCTTAACGGCATAACGGCAGTGCATTTAGTAGAATTCCGTTATCTCATATTTAGGTATAAATTCGATTTTCTTGTATATACGCATTTAGCAATCGATACGAAATGCTTCCAATCATTAGTTTAACATAGTTAAGTTAATTAACCTTCTTTAATGTATTGAAGGTGATATAAAGCCATGGCGGCATAACGGCAGTACATTTGGAAGAATTCCGTAATCTTATATTTAGGTATAAAGAAGATTTTCTTGTATATATGCATTTAGCAATCGATTTCGAAATGCTTCAAATAACTATTTTAACATATTTAAGATAATAAACCTTCTTTAACGAACAGAAGTTAACATAAAGCCACAACGGCATAACGGCAGTGCATTTAGAAGAGTTACGTAATCTTATATTTAGGTATAAAGTCCAGTTTCTTATATATACACATTTAGCAATCGATATCGAAATGCTTCAAATCATTAGTTTAACATATTTAAGTTAAATAACCAACTTAATCTTACTGGAGTCTACAAGAGCCTTAATGGCATAATGGCAGTGCATTAAGAAGAATTACGTAATCATATATTTAGGTTTAAAGTCGATTTTCTTGTATATACTCATATAGCAATCGATATCGAAATGATTCAAATCATTAGTTTAAAATATTTAAGTTAATAAACCTTCTTTAACGAACTGAAGTTGGCATAAAGCCATGGCGGCATAACGGCAGTGCATGTAGAAGAATTCCGTAATCTTATATTTAGGTATAAATTCGATTTTCTTGTATATGCACATTTAGCAATCGATATCGAAATGCTTCAAATTATTAGTTTAACATATTTAAGTTAATTAACCTTCTTTATCTTACTGAAGTTAACATAAAGCCATAACGGCATAACGGCAGTGCATTTAGAAAAATTCCGTTATCATATATATATGTATAAAGTCGATTTTCTTGTATATACACATTTAGCTATCGATATCGAAATGATTCAAATCATTAGTTTAACATATTTAAGTTAATAAACCTTTTTTAACGAGCTGAAGTTGGCATAAAGCCATGGCGGCATAACGGCAGTGCATTTATAAGAATTTCGTAATCTTATATTTAGGTATAAATTCGATTTTCTTGTATATGCACATTTAGCAATCGATATCGAAATGCTTCAAATCATTAGTTTAACATATTTAGGTTAATTAACCTTCTTTATCTTACTGAAGTTAACATAAAGCCATAACGGCATAACGGCAGTGCATTTAGAAAAATTCCGTTATCATATATATATGTATAAAGTCGATTTTCTTGTATATACACATTTAGCAATCGATATCGAAATGATTTAAATCATTAGTTTAACATATTTAAGTTAATAAACCTTTTTTAACGAGCTGAAGTTGGCATAAAGCCATGGCGGCATAACGGCAGTGCATTTATAAGAATTTCGTAATCTTTTATTTAGGTATAAAGTCGATTTTGTTGTATATACACATTTAGCAATCGATATCGAAATGCTTCAAATCATTAGTTTAACATATTTAAGTTAATAAGCTTTTTTTAGCTTACCGAAGTCTACATAAAGCCATGGCGGTAAAACGGCAGTGCATTTAGAAGAATTCCCTAATGTTATAATTTTATATTTAGGTATAAAGTCGGTTTTCTTGTATTTACACCTTTAGCAATCGATATCGAAAATCTTCAAATCATTAGTTTAGCATATTTAAGTTAATTAACCCTCTTTATCTTACTGAAGACTACAAAAACCTTAACGGCATAACGGCAGTGCATTTAGAAGAATTCCGTAATCATATATTTAGGTATCAAGTCGATTTTCTTGTATATACACATTTAGCAATCGATAACGAAATGCTCCAAATCTTTAGTTTAACATATTTAAGTTAATTAACCTTCTTTAACGTATTGAAGGTGATATAAAGCCATGGCAGCAAAACGACAGTACATTTGGAAAAATTCCGTTATCTTATATTTAGAAATAAAGAAAATTTTCTTGTATACAAGCATTTAGCAATCGATATCGAAATGCTTCAAATAACTGGTATAACATATCTAAGTTAATAAACCTTCTTTAACGAACTGAAGTTAACATAAAGCCATAACGGCATAACGGCAGTGCATTTAGAATAATTCCGTAAGCTTATATTTAGGTATAAAGTCGATTTTCTTGTATACAAGCATTTAGCAATCGATATCGAAATGCTTCAAATCATTAGTTTAACATGGGTGTATGAATTAGCCCCCACTGAATTAACCCCCACCGGGCAAAATGACATAAGGCCCACCAATTTCTTAGTGAATCTTTCCCCACCAAAAATGACGGACTCCCCACAAAAAAAAAATGAATTAAACCCCACGAAAATGATTTTATCCCCACCAATCGAATTGAATTAAGCCCCACCAAATGTGGGTGTTCTTACATGACAGAATCCCCACGAAAAAAAAATTAATTAATCCCCACGAAAATGTCTTTAGCCCCACTTTCCGCCATTTTTAATTTTGTTGTAAAATTGGTGGGGCTGAAGTCATTTTGCCCGGGGGGGGTTAATTCAGAGGGGGCTAATTCATGCACCCGTTTAACATATTAAAGTTAATAAACTTTTTTTAGCTTCCTGAAGTCTACATAAAGCCTTAACGGTATAACGGAAGTGCATTCAGAAGAATTCCGTAATGTTATAATTTTATATTTAGGTATAAAGTCGATTTTCTTGTATTTACACATTTAGCAATCGATATCGAAAATCTTCAAATCATTAGTTTAACATATCTAAGCTAATAAACCCTCTTTATCTTACTGAAGTCTACAAAAGCCTTAACGGCATAACGGCAGTGCATTCAGAAGAATTCCGTTATCATATATTTAGGTATAAAGTCGGTTTTCTTGTATATACACATTTAGAAATCGATATCGAAATGCTTCAAATCATTAGTTTAACATATTTAAGTTAATAAACCTTCTTTAACGAAGTGAAGTTTGCATAAATCCATGGCGGCATAACGGCAGTGCATTTAGAATAATTCCGTAATATTATATTTAGGTATAAAGTCGATTTTCTTGTATACAAGCATTTAGCAATCGATATCGAAATACTTCAAATCATTAGTTTAACATATTTAAGTTAATTAACCTTCTTTATCTTACTGAAGTTAACATAAAGCCATAACGGTATAACGGCAGTGCATTTGGGAGAATTTCGTAATCTTATATTTAGGTAAAAAGTCGATTTTGTTGTATATACACATTTAGCAATCGATATCGAAATGCTTCAAATCATTAGTTTAACATATTTAAGTTAATAAACCTTCTTTAACGTATTGAAGGTGATATAAAGCCATGGCGGCATAACGACAGTACATTTGGAAGAATTCCGTAATCATATATTTAGGTATAAAGAAGATTTTCTTGTATATATGCATTAAGCAATCGATTTCGAAATGCTTCAAATAACTGGTGTAATATATCTAAGTTAAAAAACCTTCTTTAACGAACTAACGGCATAACAGCAGTGCATTTGGGAGAATTTCGTAATCTTATATTTAGGTAAAAAGTCGATTTTGTTGTATATACACCTTTAGCAATCGATATCGAAATGCTTCAAATCATTAGTTTAACATATTTAAGCTAATTAACCTTCTTTGACGTATTGAAGGTGATATAAAGCCATGGCGGCATAACGACAGTACATTTGGAAGAATTCCGTAATCTTATATTTAGGTACAAAGAAGATTTTCTTGTATATATGCATTTAGCAATCGATTTCGAAAATCTTCAAATCATTAGTTTAACATATTTAATTTAATAAAGCTTTTTTAACGCACTGAGGTTAACATAAAGCCATGGTGGCTTAACGGCAATGCATTTAGAAGAATTCCGTAAGCTTATGTTTAGGTATAAAGTCGATTTTCTTGTATATGCATATTTAGCAATCAATATGGAAACGCTTCAAATCATTAGTTTAACATATTATCCTTCTATAAGATATTGAAGTTGATATAAAGCCTTGGCGGCTTAATGACAGTACATTTGGAAGAATTCCGTAAACTTATATTTAGGTAGAAAGTCGATTTTCTTGTATATATGCATTAAGAAATCGATTTCGAAGATCTTCAAATCATTAGTTTAACATATCTAAGTTAATAAAGATTTTTTTACGCACTGAAGTTAACATAAAGCCATGGCGGCATAACGACAGTACATTTAGAAGAATTCCGTAATCATATATTTAGGTATAAAGAAGATTTTCTTGTATATATGCATTTAGCAATCGATTTCGAAAATCTTCAAATCATTAGTTTAACATATTTAAGTTAATTAGCCTTCTTTAACGATCGGAAGTTGGCATAAAGCCATGGCGGCATAACGGCAGTGCATGTAGAGGAATTCCGTAATCTTGTGTTTAGGTATAAATTCGATTTTTTTGTATATGCACATTTAGCAATCGTTATCGAAATGCTTCCAATCATTAGTTTAACATATTTAAGTTAATTATCCTTCTATAAGATATTGAAGTTGATATAAAGCCCTGGCGGCATAACGACAGTACATTTGGAAGAATTCCGTAATCTTACATTTAGGTAGAAAGTCGATTTTCTTGTATATATGCATTAAGAAATCGATATCGAAATGCTTCGAATCATTAGTTTAACATATTTAAGTTAACAAACCTACTTTAACGCACTGAAGTTAACACAAAGCCATGGCGGCATAACGGCAGAGCATGTAGAAGAATTCCGTAATCTTATATTCAGGTATAAATTCGATTTTTTTGTATATACACATTTTGCAATCGATATCGAAATGCTTCAAATCATTAGTTTAACATATTTAAGTTAATTAACCTTCTATAACGCATTGAAGTATATAGAAAGCCATGGCAGCATAACGACAGTACATTTGGAAGAATTCCGTAATCTTATATTTAGGTATAAAGAAGATTTTCTTGTATATATGCATTTAGCAATCGATTTCAAAAATTTTGAAATCATTAGTTTAACATATTTAAGTTAATAAACCTTCTTTAACGAACAGAAGTTAACATAAAGCAATAACGGCATAACGGCAGTGCATTTAGAAGAGTTCCGTAATCTTATGTTTAGGTATAAAGTCGATTTTCTTGTATATACACATTTAGCAATCGATATCGAAATGCCTCAAATCATTAGTTTAACATATTTAAGTTATTTAACCCTCTTTATCTTACTGAAGTCTACAAACGCCTTAACGGCATAACGGCAAATCAGTTAGAAGAATTGCGCAATCTTATATTTGGGTATAAAGTCGATTTTCTTGTATATACTCATTTAGCAATCGATATCGAAATGCTACAAATAACTGGTTTCACATATGTATTTAAGTTATTTAGCCTACTTTATCTTACTGGCGTTTACATAAAGCCTTATCGGCATGACGGCAGTGCATTTCGAAGAATTCCGTAGTCTTATATTTAGGTATAAAGTCGATTTTCTTTTATATACACATTAAGCAAACGATATCGAAATGCTTCAAATCACTAGTTTAACATATTTAAATTAATAAACCTTTTTTAACGAACTGAAGTTTACATAAAGCTATGGTGGCATAACGGCAGCGCATTTAGAAGAATTCCGTTATCTTATGTTTAGGTGTAAAGTCGATTTTCTTGTATATACACAGTTAGCGAGCGATATCGAAATGCTCAAAATCATTATTTTAACATATTTAAGTTAATAAAGCTTCTTTAACGCACTGAAGTTAACATAAAGCCATGACGGCATAACGGCAGTGCATTTAGAAGAATTCCGTAAGCTTATATTTAGGTATAAAGTCGATTTTCTTGTATATACTCATTTAGCAATCGATATCGAAATGCTTCCAATCATTAGTTTAACATATTTAAGTTAATTATCCTTCTATAAGATATTGAAGTTGATATAAAGCCTTGGCGGCATAACGACAGTACATTTGGAAGAATTCCGTAATCTTATATTTAGGTAGAAAGTCGATTTTCTTGTATATATGCATTAAGAAATCGATTTCGAAGATCTTCAAATCATTAGTTTAACATATTTAAGTTAATAAAGCTTTTTTTACGCACTGAAGTTAACATAAAGCCATGGCGGCATAACGACAGTACATTTAGAAGAATTCCGTAATCTTATATTTAGGTATAAAGAAGATTTTCTTGTTAAGCAATCGATTTCGAAAATCTTCAAATCATTAGTTTAACATATTTAAGTTAATTAGCCTTCTTTAACGAACGGAAGTTAGCATAAAGCCATGGCGTCATAACGGCAGTGCATGTAGAGGAATTCCGTAACCTTGTGTTTAGGTATAAATTCGATTTTTTTGAATATGCACATTTAGCAATCGTTATCGAAATGCTTCCAATCATTAGTTTAGCATATTTAAGTTAATTATCCTTCTTTAAGATATTGAAGTTGATATAAAGCCTTGGCGGCATAACGACAGTACATTTGGAAGAATTCCGTAATCTTATATTTAGGTAGAAAGTCGATTTTCTTGTATATATGCATTAAGAAGTCGATATCGAAATGCTTCAAATCATTAGTTTAACATATTTAAGTTAACAAACCTACTTTAACGCACTGAAGTTAACACAAAGCCATGGCGGCATAACGGCAGAGCATGTAGAAGAATTCCGTAATCTTATATTCAGGTATAAATTCGATTTTTTTGTATATACACATTTTGCAATCGATATCGAAATGCTTCAAATCATTAGTTTAACATATTTAAGTTAATTAACCTTCTATAACGCATTGAAGTTTATAGAAAGCCATGGCAGCATAACGACAGTACATTTGGAAGAATTCCGTAATCTTATATTTAGGTATAAAGAAGATTTTCTTGTATATATGCATTTAGCAATCGATTTCAAAAATTTTGAAATCATTAGTTTAACATATTTAAGTTAATAAACCTTCTTTAACGAACAGAAGTTAACATAAAGCCATAACGGCATAACGGCAGTGCATTTAGAAGAGTTCCGTAATCTTATGTTTAGGTATAAAGTCGATTTTCTTGTATATACACATTTAGCAATCGATATCGAAATGCCTCAAATCATTAGTTTAACATATTTAAGTTATTTAACCCTCTTTATCTTACTGAAGTCTACAAACGCCTTAACGGCATAACGGCAAATCATTTAGAAGAATTGCGCAATCTTATATTTAGGTATAAAGTCGATTTTCTTGTATATACTCATTTAGCAATCGATATCGAAATGCTTCAAATAACTGGTTTCACATATGTATTTAAGTTATTTAGCCTACTTTATCTTACTGGCGTTTACATAAAGCCTTATCGGCATGACGGCAGTGCATTTCGAAGAATTCCGTAGTCTTATATTTAGGTATAAAGTCGATTTTCTTTTATATACACATTTAGCAAACGATATCGAAATGCTTCAAATCACTAGCTTAACATATTTAAATTAATAAACCTTTTTTAACGAACTGAAGTTTACATACAGCTATGGTGGCATAACGGCAGCGCATTTAGAAGAATTCCGTTATCTTATGTTTAGGTGTAAAGTCGATTTTCTTGTATATACACAGTTAGCGAGCGATATCGAAATGCTCAAAATCATTAGTTTAACATATTTAAGTTAACAAACCTACTTTAACGCACTGAAGTTAACACAAAGCCATGGCGGCATAACGGCAGAGCATGTAGAAGAATTCCGTAATCTTATATTCAGGTATAAATTCGATTTTTTTGTATATACACATTTTGCAAACGATATCGAAATGCTTCAAATCATTAGTTTAACATATTTAAGTTAATTAACCTTCTATAACGCATTGAAGTATATAGAAAGCCTTGGCGGCATAACGACAGGACATTTGGAAGAATGCCGTAATCTTATATTTAGGTATAAAGTCGATTTTCTTGTATATACATTTAGCAATCGATATCGAAATGCTTCAAATCATTAGTTTAACATATTTAAGTTAATAAACCTCTTTATCGTACTGAAGTTACATAAAGCCTTAACGGCATAACGGCAGTGCATTTAGAAGAATTCGTAATCTTATATTTAGGTATAAAGTCGATTTTCTTGTATATACTCATTTAGCAATCGATATCGAAATGCTTCAAATCATTAGTTTCAATATATTTAAGTTAATTAACCCTCTTTATCTTACTGAAGTTTACATAAAGCCTTAACGGCATAACGGCAGTGCATTTGAAGAATTCCGTAATCTTATATTTAGGTATAAAGTCGATTTTCTTTATATACACATTTCACAATCGATATCGAAATGCTTCAAATCATTAGTTTAGCATCATTTAAGTTAATTAACCTTCTTTATCTTACTGAAGTCTACATAAAGCCTTAACGGTATAACGGCAGTGCATTTAGAAGAACTACTTAATGTTATATTTGGGTGTAAAGTCGATTTTCTTATATATACACATTTAGCAATCGATATCAAAATGCTTCAAATCATTAGTTTAACATATTTTAGTTAATTAACCATCTTTACCGTATTGAAGGTGATATAAAGCCATGGCGGCATAACGACAGTAATTTGGAAGTATTCCGTAATGTTATATTTGGGTGTAAAGTCGATTTTCTTATATATACACATTTAGCAATCGATATCAAAATGCTTCAAATCATAAGTTTAACATATTTTAGTTAATTAACCATCTTTACCGTATTGAAGGTGATATAAAGCCATGGCGGCATAACGACAGTAATTTGGAAGTATTCCGTAATCTTATATTTAGGTATAAAATCGATTTTCTTGTATATATGCATTTAGCAAACGATATCGAAATGCTTCAAATCACTAGTTTAACATATTTAAATTAATAAAGCTTCTTTAACGCACTGAAGTTAGCACAATATATATGCATTAAGCAATCGATATCGAAATGCTTCAAATCATTAGTTTAACATATCTAAGTTAATAAGCGTACTTTATCGTACTGAAGTTTACATAAAGCCTTAACGGTATGACGCCAGTGCATTTAGAAGAATTTCTTAACCTCTTATTTAGGTATAAAGTCGATTTTCTTGTATACACTCATTTAGCAATCGATATCGAAATGGTTCAAATCATTAGTTCAATATATTTAAGTTAATTAACCTTCTTTACCTTATTGAAGTTTACATAAAGCCTTAACGGTATAAGGGCAGTGCATTTGGAAGAATTCCGTAATTTTATATTTAGGTATAAAGTCGATTTTGTTAAATATACACATTTCACAATCGATATCGAAATGCTTCAAATCATTAGTTAGCACATTTAAGTTAATTAACCTTCTTTATCTTACTGAAGTCTACATAAAGCCTTAACGGTATAACGGCAGTGTATTTAGAAGAACTACTTAATGTTATATTTGGGTGTAAAGTCGATTTTCTTATATATACACATTTAGCAATCGATATCAAAATGCTTCAAATCATTAGTTTAACATATTTTAGTTAATTAACCATCTTTACCGTATTGAAGGTGATATAAAGCCATGGCGGCATAACGACAGTAATTTGGAAGTATTCCGTAATCTTATATTTAAGTATAAAATCGATTTTCTTGTATATATGCATTTAGCAATCGATATCGAAATGCTTCAAATCATTAGTTTCACATATTTAAGTTAATAAAACCTCTTTAACGAACTGAAGTTGGCATAAAGCCATGGCGGCATAACGGCAGTGCATGTAGAAGAATTCCGTAATCTTAAATTTAGGTTAAAGTCTATTTTTATGTATTTACACATTTGGGAATCGATATCGAGATGCTTCAAATAATTACTTTAACATATTTAAGTTAAACAACCTTTTTTAACGTACTGAAGTTTATATAAAGCCATAACGGCAGTGCATTTCGATGAATTCCGTAATCTTATATTTATGTATAAAGTCGATTTTTTTTGTATTTGCATATTTAGCAATCAATATCGAAATGCTTCAAATCATTAGTTTAACATATTTAAGTTAATTAACCATCTTTACCGTATTGAAGGTGATATAAAGCCATGGCGGCATAACGACCGTAATTTGGAAAAATTCCGTAATCTTATATTTAGGTATAAAATCGATTTTCTTGTATATACACATTCAGAATTCGATACCGAAATGCTTCAAATCATTAGTTTAACATATTTAAGTTAATTAACCCTCTTTATCTTACTGAAGTCTACATAAAGCCTTAACGGCATAACGGCAGTGCATTTAGAAGAATTACGTAATGTTATATTTATGTATAAAGTCGATTTTCTTGTATTTACACATTTAGCAATCGATATCGAAATGCTTCAAATCATTAGTTTCACATATTTAAGTTTATAAACCTTCTTTAACGAACTGAAGTTTACATAAAACCATTACGGTAGAACGGCAGAGCATTTAGAAGAATTCCGTAATCTTATATTTAGGTATAAAATCGATTTTCTTGTATATACACATTTAGCAATCGATACCGAAATGCCTCATATCATTAGTTTAATCTATTTAAGTAAATTAACCTTCTTAATCTTACTAAAGCCATTACGGCAGAACGGCAGTGCATTTAGAATTCCGTTATCTTATATTTAGGTATAAAATCGCTTTTTTTGTATATACGCATTTAGCAATCAATATCGAAATGCTTCAAATAACTGGTTTAACATATGTATTTAAGTGATTTAGCCTACTTTGCCTTACTGGCGTTTACATAAAGTCTTAGCGGCATGACGGCAGTGCATTTAGAAGAATTCCGTATTCTTATATTTAGGAATAAAGTCGATTTTGTTGTATACACACATTTAGCAATTAATATCGAAATGCTTCAAATCATTAGTTTAACATATTTAAGTTAATAAACCTTTTTTAACGAACTGAAGTTTACTTAAAGCCATGGTGACATAACGGCAGTGCATTTAGAAGAATTCTGTTATTTTATGTTTAGGTATAAAGTCGATTTTCTTGTATATACACATTTAGCAATCGATATCGAAATGCTTCAAATCATTAGTTTAACATATTTAAGTTAATTCACGCTTTTATCTTACTGAAATCTACATAAAGCCTTAACGGCATAACGGCAGTGCATTTAGAAGAATTCCGTAATCTTATGTTGAGGTATAAAGTCGATTTTCTTGTATATAAACATTTAGCAATCGAAATCGAAATGCTTCAAATTATTAGTTTAACATATTTAAGTTAATAAACCTTTAACGCACAGAAGTCTACATAAAGCCTTAACGGTATATCTGCAGTGCATTTAAAAGAATTCCGTAATCTTATATTTAGGTATAAAGTCGATTTTCTTGTATTTACATATTTAGCAATCGATATCGAAATGCTTCAAATCATTAGTTTAACATATTTAAGTTAATTAACCCTCTTTATCTTATTGAAGTCTTTATAAAGCCTTAACGGCATAACGGCAGTGCATTTAGAAGAACTACGTAATCTTATATTTAGGTATAAAGTCGATTTTCTTGTATTTACTCATTTAGCAATCGATATCGAAATGCTTCAACTTATTAGTTTAACATATTTAAGTTAATAAACCTTCTTCAACGAACTGACGTTGGCATAAAGCCATGGCGGCATAACGGCAGTGCATGTAGAAGAATTCCGTTATCTTATATTTAAGTATAAAGTCGATTTTGTTGTATATACACATTTAGCAATCGATATCGAAATGCTTCATATCCTTAGGTTAACATATTTAATTTAATAAACCATCTTTAACGTATTGAAGGTGATATAAAGCCATGGCGTCATAACGACAGTACATTTGGAAGAATTCCGTTAACCTATGTTTAGGTATAAAGTCAGGTTTCTTGTGTTAGCACATTTAGCAATCGATATCGAAATGCTTCAAATCATTAGTTTTCATTTTCAAGTTTTTTATAATAAACCTTCTTTAACGCACTGAAGTCTACATAAAGCCTTAGCGGTATACCTGCAGTGCATTTAGAAGAATTTCGTAATCTTATATTTAGGTATAAAGTCGATTTTCTTGTATTTACATATTTAGAAATCGATATCGAAATGCTTCAAATCATAAGTTTAACATATTTAAGTTAATAAAGCTTCTTTAACGCACTGAAGTTAACATAAAGCCTTAACGGTATAACTGCAGTGCATTTAAAAGAATTCCGAAATCTTATATTTAGGTATAAAGTCGACTTTCTTGTATATATACATTTAGAAATCGATATCGAAATGCTTCAAATCATTAGTTTAACATATTTAAGTTAACAAACCTACTCTAACGAACTGAAGCTGACATAAAGCCATGGCGGAAAAGCGGCAGTGCATTTAGAAGAACTACATAATGTTATATTTGGGTATAAAGTCGATTTTCTTATATATACACATTTAGCAATCGATATCAAAATGCTTCAAATCATTAGTTTAACATATTAAAGTTAATAAACCTTCTTTAACGAACTGAAGTTGGCATAAAGCCATGGCGGCATAACGGCAGTGCATGTAGAAGAATTCCGTAATCTTATGTTGAGGTATAAAGTCGATTTTCTTGTATATACACATTTAGCAATCGATATCGAAATGCTTCACATCATTAGTTTAACATATTTAAGTTAATAAAACCTCTTTAACGAACTGAAGTTGGCATAAAGCCATGGCGGCATTATGTTGAGGTATAAAGTCGATTTTCTTGTATATACACATTTAGCAATCGATATCGAATTGCTTCAGATCATTAGTTTCACATATTTAAGTTAATAAAACCTCTTTAACGAACTGAAGTTGGCATAAGGCCATGGCGGCATAACGGCAGTGCATGTAGAAGAATTCCGCAACCTTATATTTAGGTTAAAGTCTATTTTCATGTATTTACACATTGAGCAATTAATATCGAAATGCTTCAAATCATTAGTTTAACATATTGAAGTTTATAAACCTATATTAACGAGCTGCAGTTTACATAAAGCCATAGTGGCATAACGGCAGTGCATTTAGAAGAATTCTGTTATCTTATGTTTAGGTATAAAGTCGATTTTCTTGTATATACACATTTAGCAATCGATATCGAAATATTTCAAATCATTAGTTTAACATATTTAAGTTAATTCACACTTTTATCTTACTGAAATCTACATAAAGCCTTAACGGCATAACGGCAGTGCATTTAGAAGAATTACCTAATCTTATATTTAGGTATAAATTCGATTTTCTTGTATATACACATTTAGCAATCGAAATCGAAATGCTTCAAATTATTAGTTTAACATATTTAAGTTAATAAACCTTTACCGCACAGAAGTCTACATAAAGCCTTAACGGTATATCTGCAGTGCATTTAAAAGAATTCCGTGATCTTATATTTAGGTATAAAGTCGATTTTCTTGTATTTACATATTTAGCAATCGATATCGAAATGCTTCAAATCATTAGTTTAACATATTTAAGTTAATTAACCCTCTTTATCTTACTGAAGTCTACATAAAGCCTTAACGGCATAACGGCAGTGCATTTAGAAGAATTCCGTTAGCTTATGTTTAGGTATAAAGTCGATTTTCTTGTATTTACTCATTTAGCAATCGACATCGAAATGCTTCAACTTATTAGTTTAACATATTTAAGTTAATAAACCTTCTTCAACGAACTGACGTTGGCATAAAGCCATGGCGGCATAACGACAGTGCATGTAGAAGAATTCCGTTATCTTATATTTAAGTATAAAGTCTCTTTTGTTGTATATACACATTTAGCAATCGATATCGAAATGCTTCAAATCATTAGGTTAACATATTTAAGTTAATAAACCATCTTTAACGTATTGAAGGTGATATAAGGCCATGGCGTCATAACGACAGTACATTTGGAAGAATTCCGTTAACCTATGTTTAGGTATAAAGTCAGGTTTCTTGCGTTAGCACATTTAGCAATCGATATCGAAATGCTTCAAATCATTAGTTTTCATTTTCAAGTTTTTTATAATAAACCTTCTTTAACGCACTGAAGTCTACATAAAGCCTTAGCGGTATACCTGCAGTGCATTTAGAAGAATTTCGTAATCTTATATTTAGGTATAAAGTCGATTTTCTTGTATTTACATATTTAGCAATCGATATCGAAATGCTTCAAATCATTAGTTTAACATATTTAAGTTAATAAAGCTTCTTTAACGCACTGAAGTTAACATAAAGCCTTAACGGTATAACTGCAGTGCATTTAAAAGAATTCCGTAATGTTATATTTAGGTATAAAGTCGATTTTCTTGTATATATACATTAAGAAATCGATATCAAAATGCTTCAAATCATTAGTTTAACATATTTAAGTTAACAAACCTACTCTAACGAACTGAAGTTGACATAAAGCCATGGCGGAATAGCGGCAGTGCATTTAGAAGAACTACTTAATGTTATATTTGGGTATAAAGTCGATTTTCTTATATATACACATTTAGCAATCGATATCAAAATGCTTCAAATCATTAGCTTAACATATTAAAGTTAATAAACCCTCTTTAACAAACTGAAGTTGGCATAAAGCCATGGCGGCATAACGGCAGTGCATGTAGAAGAATTCCGTAATCTTATGTTGAGGTATAAAGTCGATTTTCTTGTATATACACATTTAGCAATCGATATCGAAATGCTTCAGATCATTAGTTTCACATATTTAAGTTAATAAAACCTCTTTAACGAACTGAAGTTGGCATAAAGCCATGGCGGCATAACGGCAGTGCATGTAGAAGAATTCTGTAACCTTATATTTAGGTTAAAGTCTATTTTCATGTATTTACACATTTAGCAATCGATATCGAAATGCTTCAAATCATTAGTTTCACATATTTAAGTTAATAAACCTTCTTTAACGAACTGAAGTTTACATAAAACCATCACGGTAGAACGGCAGTGCATTTAGAAGAATTCCGTAATCTTATATTTAGGTATAAAATCGATTTTCTTGTATATACACATTTAGCAATCGATATCGAAATGCTTCAAATCATTAGTTTAATATATTTAAGTAAATTAACCTTCTTAATCTTACTAAAGCCATTACGGCAGAACGGCAGTGCATTTATAATTCCGTTATCTTATATTTAGGTATAAATTCGCTTTTTTTGTATATACACATTTAGCAATCAATATCGAAATGCTTCAAATAACTGGTTTAACATATGTATTTAAGTTATTTAGCCTACTTTGTCTTACTGGCGTTTACATAAAGCCTTATCGGCATGACGGCAGTGCATTTAGAAGAATTCCGTAGTCTTATATTTAGGTATAAATTCGATTTTCTTGTATATACACATTTAGCAATCGAAATCGAAATGCTTCAAATTATTAGTTTAACATATTTCAGTTAATAAACCTTTAACGCACAGAAGTCTACATAAAGCCTTAACGGTATATCTGCAGTGCATTTAAAAGAATTCCGTAATCTTATATTTAGGTATAAAGTCGATTTTCTTGTATTTACATATTTAGCAATCGATATCGAAATGCTTCAAATCATTAGTTTTACATATTTAAGTTAATTAACCCTCTTTATCTTACTGAAGTCTTTATAAAGCCTTAACGGCATAACGGCAGTGCATTTAGAAGAACTACGTAATCTTATATTTAGGTATAAAGTCGATTTTCTTGTATTTACTCATTTAGCAATCGATATCGAAATGCTTCAACTTATTAGTTTAACATATTTAAGTTAATAAACCTTCTTCAACGAACTGACGTTGGCATAAAGCCATGGCGGCATAACGGCAGTGCATGTAGAAGAATTCCGTTATCTTATATTTAAGTATAAAGTCGATTTTGTTGTATATACACATTTAGCAATCGATATCGAAATGCTTCAAATCATTAGGTTAACATATTTAAGTTAATAAACCATCTTTAACGTATTGAAGGTGATATAAAGCCATGGCGTCATAACGACAGTACATTTGGAAGAATTCCGTTAACCTATGTTTAGGTATAAAGTCAGGTTTCTTGTGTTAGCACATTTAGCAATCGATATCGAAATGCTTCAAATCATTAGTTTTCATTTTCAAGTTTTTCATAATAAACCTTCTTTAACGCACTGAAGTCTACATAAAGCCTTAGCGGTATACCTGCAGTGCATTTAGAAGAATTTCGTAATCTTATATTTAGGTATAAAGTCGATTTTCTTGTATTTACATATTTAGCAATCGATATCGAAATGCTTCAAATCATTAGTTTAACATATTTAAGTTAATAAAGCTTCTTTAACGCACTGAAGTTAACATAAAGCCTTAACGGTATAACTGCAGTGCATTTAAAAGAATTCCGAAATCTTATATTTAGGTATAAAGTCGATTTTCTTGTATATATACATTTAGAAATCGATATCGAAATGCTTCAAATCATTAGTTTAACATATTTAAGTTAACAAACCTAGTCTAACGAACTGAAGCTGACATAAAGCCATGGCGGAATAGCGGCAGTGCATTTAGAAGAACTACTTAATGTTATATTTGGGTATAAAGTCGATTTTCTTATATATACACATTTAGCAATCGATATCAAAATGCTTCAAATCATTAGTTTAACATATTAAAGTTAATAAACCCTCTTTAACGAACTGAAGTTGGCATAAAGCCATGGCGGCATAACGGCAGTGCATGTAGAAGAATTCCGTAATCTTATGTTGAGGTATAAAGTCGATTTTCTTGTATATACACATTTAGCAATCGATATCGAAATGCTTCAGATCATTAGTTTCACATATTTAAGTAAATAAAACCTCTTTAACGAACTGAAGTTGGCAT
This sequence comes from Bactrocera correcta, assembly GCA_027475135.1. Classification (NCBI taxonomy): domain Eukaryota; kingdom Metazoa; phylum Arthropoda; class Insecta; order Diptera; family Tephritidae; genus Bactrocera; species Bactrocera correcta. Next base: position 14,690 of record JAPZAG010000373.1, on the reverse strand, counting down.
AAAGCCATGGCGGCATAACGGCAGTGCATGTAGAAGAATTCTGTAACCTTATATTTAGGTTAAAGTCTATTTTCATGTATTTACACATTTAGCAATCGATATCGAAATGCTTCAAATCATTAGTTTCACATATTTAAGTTAATAAACCTTCTTTAACTAACTGAAGTTTACATAAAACCATCACGGTAGAACGGCAGTGCATTTAGAAGAATTCCGTAATCTTATATTTAGGTATAAAATCGATTTTCTTGTATATACACATTTAGCAATCGATATCGAAATGCTTCAAATCATTAGTTTAATATATTTAAGTAAATTAACCTTCTTAATCTTACTAAAGCCATTACGGCAGAACGGCAGTGCATTTATAATTCCGTTATCTTATATTTAGGTATAAATTCGCTTTTTTTGTATATACACATTTAGCAATCAATATCGAAATGCTTCAAATTACTGGTTTAACATATGTATTTAAGTTATTTAGCCTACTTTGTCTTACTGGCGTTTACATAAAGCCTTATCGGCATGACGGCAGTGCATTTAGAAGAATTCCGTATTCTTATATTTAGGTATAAAGTCGATTTTGTTGTATACACACATTTAGCAATTAATATTGAAATGCTTCAAATCATTATTTTAACATATTTAAGTCAATAAACCTTTTAACGAACTGAAGTTTACATAAAGCCATGGTGGCATAACGGCAGTGCATTTAGAAGAATTCTGTTATCTTATGTTTAGGTATAAATTCGATTTTCTTGTATATACACATTTAGAATCGATATCGAAATGCTTCAAATCATTAGTTTAACATATTTAAGTTAATTCACACTTTTATCTTACTGAAATCTACATAAAGCCTTAACGGCATAACGGCAGTGCATTTAGAAGAATTACCTAATCTTATATTTAGGTATAAATTCGATTTTCTTGTATATACACATTTAGCAATCGAAATCGAAATGCTTCAAATTATTAGTTTAACATAATTAAGTTAATAAACCTTAAACGCACAGAAGTCTACGTAAAGCCTTAACGGTATAACTGCAGTGCACTTAAAAGAATTCCGTAATCTTATATTTAGGTATAAAGTCGATTTTCTTGTATTTACATATTTAGCAATCGATATCGAAATGCTTCAAATCATTAGTTTAACATATTTAAGTTAATTAACCCTCTTTATCTTACTGAAGTCTACATAAAGCCTTAACGGCATAACGGCAGTGCATTTAGAAGAATTCCGTTAGCTTATGTTTAGGTATAAAGTCGATTTTCTTGTATATGCACATTTAGCAATCGACATCGATATGCTTCAACTTATTAGTTTAACATATTTAAGTTAATAAACCTTCTTCAACGAACTGAAGTTGGCATAAAGCCATGGCGGCATAACGGCAGTGCATGTAGAAGAATTCCGTTATCTTATATTTAGGTATAAAGTCGATTTTGTTGTATATACACATTTACCAATCGATATCGAAATGCCTCAAATCATTAGGTTAACATATTTAAGTTAATAAACCATCTTTAACGTATTGAAGGTGATATAAAGCCATGGCGGCATAACGACAGTACATTTGGAAGAATTCCGTTAACCTATGTTTAGGTATAAAGTCAGGTTTCTTGTGTTAGCACATTTAGCAATCGATATCGAATTGCTTCAAATCATTAGTTTTACATTTTCAAGTTTTTTATAATAAACCTTCTTTAACGCACTGAAGTCTACATAAAGCCTTAGCGGTATATCTGCAGTGCATTTAAAGGAATTCCGTAATCTTATATTTAGGTATAAAGTCGATTTTCTTGTATTTGCATATTTAGCAATCGATATCGAAATGCTTCAAATAATTAGTTTAACATATTTAAGTTAATAAAGCTTCTTTAACGCACTGAAGTTATTATAAAGCCATAACGGTATAACGCCAATGCATTTGGAAGAATTCCGTAATCTTATTTTTAGGTATAAAGTCGATTTTCTTGTATATAGACATTTAGCAATCGATATCGCGATGCTTCAATTCATTAGTTTAACATATTTAAGTTAATTAACCTTCTTTAACGTATTGAAGTTGATATAAAGCCATGGCGGCATAACGATAGTACATGTAGAAGAATTCCGTAGTCTTATATTTAGGTATAAAGACGATTTTCTTGTATATATACATTTAGAAATCGATATAGAAATGCTTCAAATCATTAGTTTAACATATTTAAGTTAACAAACCTACTGTAACGAACTGAAGTTGACATAAAGCCATGGCGGAATAGCGGCAGTGCATTTGGAAGAATTCCGTAATCTTATATTTAGGTACAAAGTCGATTTTCTTGTATATACACATTTAGCAATCGATATCGAGAAGCTTCAATTCATTAGTTTAACATATTTAAGTTAATAAACCTTCTTCAACGCACTGAAGTTGTAATAAAGCCATGGCGGCATAACGGCAGTGCATGTAGGAGAATTCCGTAATCTTATATTTTGGTATAAAGTCGATTTTCTTGTATATATGCATTAAGCAATCGATATCGAAATGCTTCAATTCATAAGCTTAACATATTTAAGTTAATAAAGCTTCTTTAACGCACTGAAGTTAACATAAAGCCATGGCGGCATAACGGCAGTGCATGTAGAATATTTCCGTAATCTTATATTTAGGTATAAAGTCGATTTTCTTGTATATACACATTTAGCAATCGATATCGAGATGCTTCAATTCACTAGTTTAACATATTTAAGTTAATAAACCTTCCTCAACGCACTGAAGTTGTCATAAAGCCATGGCGGCATAACGGCAGTGCATGTAGAAGTATTCCGTAATCTTATATTTAGGTATAAAGTCGATTTTCTTGTATTTACATATTTAGCAATCGATACCGAAATGCTTCAATTCAATAGTTTAACATATTTAACATAACGCACTGAAGATGTCTTAAAGCCATGGCGGCATAACGGCAGTGCATGTAGAAGAATTCCGTAATCTTATATTTAGGTGTAAAGACGATTTTCTTGTATATACACATTTAGCAATCGACATCGAAATGCTTCAAAACATTAGTTTAACATATTTAAGTTAACAAACCTATTTTAACGAACTGAAGTTGACATAAGGCCATGGCGGAATAGCGGCAGTGCATTTGGAAGAATTCCGTTATCCTATGTTTAGGTATAAAGACAGGTTTCTTGTACTAGCACATTTAGCAATCGATATCGAAATGCTTCAAATCATTAGTTTAACATATTTAAGTTAAATTACCTTTTTTAACCTACCGAAGGTGACATAAAGCCGTGGCGGCATAACGGCAGTGCATGTAGAAGAATTCCGTTATCTTTTATTTAGGTATAAAGTCGATTTTGTTGTATATACACATTAACCAATCGATATCGAAATGCCTCAAATCATTAGGTTAACATATTTAAGTTAACAAACCATCTTTAACGTATTGAAGGTGATATAAAGCCATGGCGGCATAACGGCAGTACATTTGGAAGAATTCCGTTAAACTATGTTTAGGTATGAAGTCAGGTTTCTTGTGTTAGCACATTTAGCAATCGATATCGAAATGCTTCAAATCATTAGTTTTACATTTTCAAGTTTTTTATAATAAACCTTCTTTAACGCACTGAAGTCTACATAAAGCCTTAGCGGTATACCTGCAGTGCATTTAGAAGAATTCCGTAATCTTATATCTAGGTATAAAATCGATTTTCTTGTATATACACATTTATCAATCGATATCGAAATGCTTCAAAACATTAGTTTTACATTTTCAAGTTTTTTATAATAAACCTTCTTTAACGCACTGAAGTTAACATAAAGCCATAACGGTATAACGCCAATGCATTTGGAAGAATCCCGTAATCTCATATTTAGGTATAAAGTCGATTTTCTTGTATATACACATTTAGCAATCGATATCGCGATGCTTCAATTCATTAGTTTAACATATTTAAGTTAATAAACCTTCTTCAACGAACTGAAGTTGTCATAAAGCCATGGTGGCATAACGGCAGTGCATGTAGAAGAATTCCGTTATCTTATATTTAGGTAAAAAGTCGATTTTCTTGTATTTGCGTATTTAGCAATCGATATCGAAATGCTTCAAATCATTAGTTTAACATATTTAAGTTAATAAAGCTTCTTTAACGCACTGAAGTTAACATAAAGCCATGGCGGCATAACGGCAGTGCATGTAGAATAATTCCGTAATCTTATATTTAGGTATAAAGTCGGTTTTTTTTGTATATACACATTTAGCAATCGATATCGAGATGCTTCAATTCATTAGTTTAACATATTTAAGTTAATAAACCTTCCTCAACGCACTGAAGTTGTCCTAAAGCCATGGCGGCATAACGGCAGTACATGTAGAAGAATCCCGTAATCTTATATTTAGGTATAAAGTCGATTTTCTTGTATATACACATTTAGCAATCGATATCGAAATGCTTCAAAACATTAGTTTAACATATTTAAGTTAACAAACCTACTTTAACGAACTGAAGTTGTCTTAAAGCCATGGCGGCATAACGGCAGTGCATGTAGAAGAATTCCGTAATCTTATATTTAGGTATAAGGTCGATTTTCTTGTATATACACATTTAGCAATCGATATCGAAATGCTTCAAAACATTAGTTTAGCATATTTAAGTTAATTAACCTTCTTTATCTTACTGAAGTCTACATAAAGCCTTAACGGCATAACGGCAGTGCATTTAGAAGAATTACGTAACCTTGTAATTAGGTATAAAGTCGATTTTCTTGTATTTACACATTTAGGAACCGATATCGAAATGCTTCAAACCACTAGTTTAACATATTTAAAATAATTAAACCTCTTTTTCATACTGAAGTCTACAAAAGCCTTAACGGCATAACGGCAGTGCATTTTGAAGAATTTTATAATCTTATATTTAGTTATAAAGTCGATTTTCTTGTATATACTCATTTAGCAATCGATATCGAAATGCTTCAAATCATTAGTTTTACATTTTCAAGTTATTTATAATAAACCTTCTTTAACGCACTGAAGTCTACATAAAGCCTTAACGGTATAACTGCAGTGCATTTAAAAGAATTCCGTAATCTTATATTTAGGTACAAAGTCGATTTTTTTTGTGTTTACATATTTATCAATCGATATCGAAATGCTTCAAATCATAAGTTTAACATATTTAAGTTAATTATTCCCCTCTATCTTACTGAAGTCTACATAAAGCCTTAACGGCATAACGGCAGTGCATTTAGAAGAAATCCGTAATGTTATAATTTTATATTTAGGTATAAAGTCGATTTTGTTGTATTTACACATTTAGCAATCGATATCGCGATGCTTCAATTCATTAGTTTAACATATTTAAATTAATAAACCTTCTTCAACCAACTGAAGTTGATATAAATCCATGGCGGCATAACGGAAGTGCATTTGGAAGAATTCCGTAATCTTATATTTAGGTATAAAGTCGATTTTCTTGTATATACACATTTAGCAATCGATATCGAGCATCTTCAAATCATAAGTTTAACACATTGAAGTTAACAAACTTTCTCCAACGCACTGAAGTTGTCATAAAGCCATGGGGGCATAACGGCAGTGCATGTAGAAAAATTCCGTAATCTTATATTTAGGTATAAAGTCGATTTTCTTGTATATACACATTTAGCAATCGATATCGAGATGCTTCAATTCATTAGTTTAACATATTTAAGTTAATTAACCTTCCTCAACGCACTGAAGTTGTCATAAAGCCATGGCGGCATAACGGCAGTGCATTTGAAAGAATTCCGTTATCCTATGTTTAGGTATAAAGTCAGGTTTCTTGTACTAGCACATTTAGCAATCGATACCGAAATGCTTCAAATCATTAGTTTAACATACTTAAGTTAAATTACCTTTTTTAACCTACCGACGGTGACATAAAGCCATGGCGGCATAACGGCAGTGCATGTAGAAGAATTCCGTAATCTTATATCTAGGTATAAAATCGATTTTCTTGTATATACACATTTATCAATCGATATCGAAATTCTTCAAATCATTAGTTTAACATATTTAAGCTAATTAACCCTCTTTATCTTACTGAAGTCCACATAAAGCCTTAACGGCATAACGGCAGTGCATTTAGAAGAATTACGTAACCTTATAATTAGGTATAAAGTCGATTTTCTTGTATATACTCATTTAGCACTCGATATCGAAATACTTCAAATCATTATTTTAACATATTTAAGTTAATAAACCTTCTTCAACGATCTGAAGTTGGCTTAAAGCCATGGCGGCATATCGGCAGTGCATTTAGAAGAATTCCGTTATCTTATATTTAGGTATAAAGTCTATTTTGTTGTATTTACACATTTAGCAATCGATATCGCGATGCTTCAATTCATTAGTTTAACATATTTAAGTTAACAAACCTTCCTCAACGCACTGAAGTTGTCCTAAAGCCATGGCGGCATAACGGCAGTACATGTAGAAGAATCCCGTAATCTTATATTTAGGTATAAAGTCGATTTTCTTGTATATACACATTTAGCAATCGATATCGAAATGCTTCAAAACATTAGTTTAACATATTTAAGTTAACAAACCTACTTTAACGAACTGAAGTTGTCTTAAAGCCATGGCGGCATAACGGCAGTGCATGTAGAAGAATTCCGTAATCTTATATTTAGGTATAAGGTCGATTTTCTTGTATATACACATTTAGCAATCGATATCGAAATGCTTCAAAACATTAGTTTAGCATATTTAAGTTAATTAACCTTCTTTATCTTACTGAAGTCTACATAAAGCCTTAACGGCATAACGGCAGTGCATTTAGAAGAATTACGTAACCTTGTAATTAGGTATAAAGTCGATTTTCTTGTATTTACACATTTAGGAACCGATATCGAAATGCTTCAAACCACTAGTTTAACATATTTAAAATAATTAAACCTCTTTTTCATACTGAAGTCTACAAAAGCCTTAACGGCATAACGGCAGTGCATTTTGAAGAATTTTATAATCTTATATTTAGTTATAAAGTCGATTTTCTTGTATATACTCATTTAGCAATCGATATCGAAATGCTTCAAATCATTAGTTTTACATTTTCAAGTTATTTATAATAAACCTTCTTTAACGCACTGAAGTCTACATAAAGCCTTAACGGTATAACTGCAGTGCATTTAAAAGAATTCCGTAATCTTATATTTAGGTACAAAGTCGATTTTTTTTGTGTTTACATATTTATCAATCGATATCGAAATGCTTCAAATCATAAGTTTAACATATTTAAGTTAATTATTCCCCTCTATCTTACTGAAGTCTACATAAAGCCTTAACGGCATAACGGCAGTGCATTTAGAAGAAATCCGTAATGTTATAATTTTATATTTAGGTATAAAGTCGATTTTGTTGTATTTACACATTTAGCAATCGATATCGCGATGCTTCAATTCATTAGTTTAACATATTTAAATTAATAAACCTTCTTCAACCAACTGAAGTTGATATAAATCCATGGCGGCATAACGGAAGTGCATTTGGAAGAATTCCGTAATCTTATATTTAGGTATAAAGTCGATTTTCTTGTATATACACATTTAGCAATCGATATCGAGCATCTTCAAATCATAAGTTTAACACATTGAAGTTAACAAACTTTCTCCAACGCACTGAAGTTGTCATAAAGCCATGGGGGCATAACGGCAGTGCATGTAGAAAAATTCCGTAATCTTATATTTAGGTATAAAGTCGATTTTCTTGTATATACACATTTAGCAATCGATATCGAGATGCTTCAATTCATTAGTTTAACATATTTAAGTTAATTAACCTTCCTCAACGCACTGAAGTTGTCATAAAGCCATGGCGGCATAACGGCAGTGCATTTGAAAGAATTCCGTTATCCTATGTTTAGGTATAAAGTCAGGTTTCTTGTACTAGCACATTTAGCAATCGATATCGAAATGCTTCAAATCATTAGTTTAACATACTTAAGTTAAATTACCTTTTTTAACCTACCGACGGTGACATAAAGCCATGGCGGCATAACGGCAGTGCATGTAGAAGAATTCCGTAATCTTATATCTAGGTATAAAATCGATTTTCTTGTATATACACATTTATCAATCGATATCGAAATTCTTCAAATCATTAGTTTAACATATTTAAGTTAATTAACCCTCTTTATCTTACTGAAGTCCACATAAAGCCTTAACGGCATAACGGCAGTGCATTTAGAAGAATTACGTAACCTTATAATTAGGTATAAAGTCGATTTTCTTGTATATACTCATTTAGCACTCGATATCGAAATACTTCAAATCATTATTTTAACATATTTAAGTTAATAAACCTTCTTCAACGATCTGAAGTTGGCTTAAAGCCATGGCGGCATATCGGCAGTGCATTTAGAAGAATTCCGTTATCTTATATTTAGGTATAAAGTCGATTTTGTTGTATTTACACATTTAGCAATCGATATCGCGATGCTTCAATTCATTAGTTTAACATATTTAAATTAATAAACCTTCTTCAACGAACTGAAGTTGATATAAATCCATGGCGGCATAACGGAAGTGCATTTGGAAGAATTCCGTAATCTTATATTTAGGTATAAAGTCGATTTTCTTGTATATACACATTTAGCAATCGATATCGAGCAGCTTCAAATCATAAGTTTAACACATTGAAGTTAACAAACCTTCTCCAACGCACTGAAGTTGTCATAAAGCCATGGGGGCATAACGGCAGTGCATGTAGAAGAATTCCGTAATCTTATATTAAGGTATAAAGTCGATTTTCTTAAATATATGCATTAAGCAATCGATATCGAAATGCTTCAAATCATTAGCTTAACATATTTAAGTTAATAAAGCTTCTTTAACGCACTGAAGTTAACATAATGCCATGGCGGCATAACGGCAGTGCATGTAGAAAAATTCCGTAATCTTATATTTAGGTATAACGTCGATTTTCTTGTATATACACATTTAGCAATCGATATCGAGATGCTTCAATTCATTAGTTTAACATATTTAAGTTAATAAGCTTTCTTCGAAGAACTGAAGTTGACATAAAAGCATGGCGGCATAACGGCAGTGCATGTAGAAGAATTCTGTTATCTTATATTTAGGTATAAAGTCGATTTTCTTGTATATACACATTTAGTAATCGATATCGAAATGCTTCAAATCATTAGTTTAACATATTAAAGTAAATAAGCCTTCTTTAACGCACTGAAGTTAACATAAAGCCATGGCGGTATAACTGCAGTGCATTTAGGAGAATTCCGTAATCTTATATTAAGGTATAAAGTCGATTTTCTCGTATCTACATATTTAGCAATCGATATCGAAATGCTTCAAATCATAAGTTTAACATATTTAAGTTAACAAACCTTCTTTAACGAACTGAAAATGACATAAAGCCATGGCGGATTAACGGCAGTGCATTTGGAAGAATTCTGTTATCCTATGTTTAGGTATAAAGTCAAGTTTCTTGTATTTACATATTTATCAATCGATATCGAAATGCTTCAAATCATTAGTTTAACATATTTAAGTTAAATTACCTTCTTTAACCTACCGAAGGTGACATGAAGCCATGGCGGCATAATGACAGTAGAATTGGAAGAATTCCGTAATCTTATATTTAGGTATAAAGTCAATTTTCTTGTATATACACATTTAGCAGTCGATATTGAAATGCTTTAAATCATTAGCTTTACATATTTAAGTTAATAAACCTTCTTTAACGCACTGAAGTCTACATAAAGCGTTAACGGCATAACGGCAGTGCATGTAGAAGAATTCCGTTATCTTTTATTTAGGTACAAAGTCGATATTGTTGTACATACACATTTAGCAATCGATATCGAAATGCTTCAAATCATTAGTTTTACATTTTCAAGTTATTTATAATGAACCTTCTTTAACGCACTGAAGTTTACATAAAGCCTTAACGGTATAACTGCAGTGCATTTAAAAGAATTCCGTAATCTTATATTTCTTGTATTTACATATTTAGCAATCGATATCGAAATGCTTCAAATCATAAGTTTAACATATTTAAGTTAATTATTCCCCTCTATCTTACTGAAGTCTACATAAAGCCTTAACGGCATAACGGCAGTGCGTTTAGAAGAATTCCGTTATCTTATATTTAGGTATAAATTCGATTTTCTTGAATATACACATTTAGTAAGCGATATCGAAATGTTTCAAATCATTAGTTTAACATATTTAAGTAAGTTAACGTTCTTTAACATATTGAAGTTGATATAAAGCCATGGCGGCATAACGGCAGTGCATGTAGAAGAATTCCGTAATCTTATATTCATGTATAAAGTCGATTTTCTTGTATATACACATTTAGCTATCGATATCGAAATGCTTCAAATCATTAGTTTAACATATTAAGTTAATAAACATTTTTTAGCTTAATGAGGTCTACATAATGTTATAATTTTATATTTAGGTATAAAGTCGATTTTGTTGTATTTACACATTTAGCAGTCGATATCGAAATGCTTCAAACCATTAGTTTAACATATTTAAAATAATTAACCTTCTTTAGCGTATTGTGGTTGATACAAACCCTGGAGGCATAACGACAGTACATTTGGAGGAATTCCGTAATCTTATATTTAGGTATATGTAAAGTCGATTTTCTTGTATATACACATTTAGCAAGCGATATCGAAATGCTTCAAATCATTAGTTTTAAATTTTCAAGTTATTTATAATATACCTTCTTTAACACACTGAAGTCTACATAAAGCCTTAACGGTATAACTGCAGTGCATTTAGAAGTTCAATATACACGTTTAACAATCGATATCGAAATGCTTCAAATCATTAGTTTAACATATTTAAGTTAATTAACCTTCTTTATCTTACTGAAGATTACATAGAGCTATAACGGCATAACGGCAGTGCATTTGGAAGAATTCCCTAGACTTATATTTAGGCTTAAAGTCGATTTTCTTGTACATACACATTTTGCAGTCGATATCGAAATGCTTCAAATAACTGGTTTAACATATTTAAGTTAATTAACCTTCTCTATCTTACTGAAGTTTACATAAAGCCATAACGGCATAACGGCAGTATATTTATATGAATTCCTTTATCTTATATTTAGGTATAAAGTCGATTTTTTTGTACATACACATTTAGCAATCGATATCGAAATGCTTCAAATCATTAGTTAAACATATTTAAGTTACTCAACCCTCTTTTTCTTACTGAAGTCTGCAAAAGCCTTAACGGCATAACGGCAAAGCATTTAGAAGAATAACGTAATCTTATATTTAGGTATGAATTCGATTTTCTTGTACATAATCATTTAGCAATCGATATCGAAATGCTTCAAATCATTAGTATAACATATTTAAGTTAATAAACCCTCTTTTTCATACTGAAGTCTACAAAAGCCTTAACGGCATAACGGCAGTGCATTTAGAAGAATTTTATAATCTTATATTTAGGTATAAAGTCGATTTTCTTGTATATACTCATTTAGCAACCGATATAGAAATGCTTCAAATCATTAGTTTTACATTTTCAAGTTATTTATAATAAACCTTCTTTAACGCACTGAAGTCTACATAAAGCCTTAACGGTATAACTGCAGTGCATTTAAAAGAATTCCGTAATCTTATATTTTGGTACAAAGTAGATTTTTTTGTATTTACATATTTAGCAATCGATATCGAAATGCTTCAAATCATAAGTTTAACATATTTAAGTTAATTATTCCCCTCTATCTTACTGAAGTCTACATAAAGCCTTAACGGCATAACGGCAGTGCGTTTAGAAGAATTCCGTTATCTTATATTTAGGTATAAATTCGATTTTCTTGTATATACACATTTAGCAAGCGATATGGAAATATTTCAAATCATTAGTTTAACATATTTAAGTTATTTAACCTTCTTTAACAATTTGAAGTTTATATAAAGCCATGGCGGCATAACGGCAGTGCATGTAGAAGAATTCCGTAATCTTATATTCAGGTATAAAGTCGATTTTCTTGTATATACACATTTAGATATCCATATCGAAATGCTTCAAATCATTGGTTTAACATATTAAGTTAATAAACATTTTTTAGCTTAATGAGGTCTAGAAAATCCTTAACGGTGTAACGGCAGTGCATTTAGAAGAAATCCGTAATGTTATAATTTTATATTTAGGTATAAAGTCGATTTTGTTGTATTTACAAATTTAGCAGTCGATATCGAAATGCTTCAAACCATTAGTTTAACATATTTAAAATAATTAACCTTCTTTTACGTATTGTAATTGATACAAACCATGACGGCATAACGACAGTACATTTGGAAGAATTCCGTAATCTTATATTTAGGTATATGTATATACGATTTTCTTGTATATACACATTTAGCAATCGATATCGAAATGCTTCAAATCATTAGTTTTACATTTTCAAGTTATTTATAATAAACCTTCTTTAACACACTGAAGTCTACATAAAGCCTTAACGGTATAACTGCAGTGCATTTAAAAGAATTCCGTAATCTTATATTAAGGTATAAAGTCGATTTTCTTGTATTTACATATTTAGCAATCGATATCGAAATGCTTCAAATCATTAGTTTAACATATTTAAGTGAATTAACCATCTGTAACATATTGAAGGTGAAATAAAGCCCTGGCGGCATAACGACAGTAATTTGGAAGAATTCCGTAATCTTATATTTAGGTATAAAGTCGATTTTCTTGTATATATGCATTTAGAAATCTATATCGAAATGCTTCAAATCATTAGTTCAACATATTCAAGTTAATTAACCCTATTTATCTTCCTGAAGTCTACATCAAGCCTTAACGGCATAACGGCAGTGCATTTAGAAGAATTCCGTAATCTTATATTTAGGTATAATCTTATATTTAGATATAAAGTCGATATATATATCGAAATGTTTCAAATCATTATTTTAACATATTAAAGTTAATAAACCTTCTTTAACGCACTAAAGTCTACAGCCGTAACAGTATAACTGCAGTGCATTTAGAAGAATTCCGTAATCTTATATTTAGGTATAAAGTCGATTTTCTTGTATTTACATATTTAGCAATCAATATCGAAATGCTTCAACTCATTAGTTTAACATATTTGAGTTAATAAATTTTCTTCGAAGAACTGAAGTTGGCATAAAATCATGGCAGCATAACGGCAGTGCATGTAGAAGAATTCCGTTATCTTATATTTAAGTATAAAGTCGATTTTCTTGTATATACACATTTAGTATTGGATATCGAAATGCTTCAAATCATTAGTTTAACATACTTAAGTTAATTATCCTTATTTTTTTTACTGAAGTTTACATAAAGCCATAACGGCAGTGCATTTGGAAGAATTCCGTAATCTTATATGTAGGAATAAAGTCGATTTTTTGTATATACACATTTGGCAATCGATATCGAGATGGTTCAACTCATTAGTTTAGAATATTTAAGTTAATATACCTTCTTTAATGATCAGAAGTTTGCATATAGCCATGATGGCATAACGGCAGTGCATGTAGAAGAATTCCGTTATCTTATATTTAGGTATAAAGTCGATTTTCTTGTATATACACATTTAGCTATCGATATCGAAATGCTTCAAATCATTAATTTAACATATTTAAGTTAATAAACCTTCTTGAACGCACTGAAGTCTACATAAAGCCTTATCGGTATAACTGCAGTGCATTTAGAAGAATTCCGTAATCTTATATTAAGGTATAAAGTCGATTTTCTTGTATTTACATATTTAGCAATCGATATTGAAATGCTTCAAATCATTAGTTTAACATATTTAAGTTAAATTACCTTCTTTAACCTACCAAAGGTGACATGAAGCCATGGCGGCATAACGGCAGTGCAGTTAGAAGAATTCCATAATATTATATTTAGGTATAAATTCGATTTTCTTGTATATACTCATTTAGCAATCGACATCGAAATGCTTCAAAATATTAGTTTAACATATTTAAGTTAGTTAACCTTCTTCAACGTATTGCAGTTGATATAAAGCTATAACGGCAGTGCATTTGGAAGAATTCCGTAATCTTATATTTAGGTATGAAGTCGATTTTCTTTTATATACACATTAAGATATCCATATCGAAATGCTTGAAATCATTAGTTTAACATATTAAGTTAATAAACATTTTCTAGCTTACTGAAGTCTACATAAAGCCTAACGGCAGTGCATTTAGAAGAATTCCGTAATGTTATAATTTTATATTTAGGTATTAATTCGATTTTCTTGTATATACACATTCAGCAAGCGAAATCGAAATGCTTCAAATCCTTAGTTTAACATATTTAAGTTAATTAACCTTCTTTAACGTATTGAAGTTGATAAAGAGCCATGGCGGCATAACGACAGTACATTTGGAAGAATTCCGTAGTCTTATATTTAGGTATAAAGTCGATTTTCTTGTATATATGCATTAAGCAATCGATATCGAAATGCTTCAAATAACTGGTTTAACATATTTAAGTTAATAAACCTTCTTTAACGAACTGAAGTTAATATAAAGCCACAACGCAAAACGGCAGTGCGTTTGGAAGAATTCCGTTATCTTTTATTTAGGTATAAAGTCGATTTTCTTGTATATACACATTAAGCAAGCGATATCGTAATGCTTTAAATAATTAGTATAACATATTTAAGTTAATTAACCT
>JAPZAG010000372.1:0-78062 GCA_027475135.1 Bactrocera correcta | reverse complement strand
ATCGAAATGCCTAAAATCATTAGTTTAACATGTTTAATTTAAATTTAAACCTTCTTTAACATATTGAAGTTCATATAAAGCCATGGCGGCATAACGACAGTACATTTGGAAGAATTCCGTAATCTTATATTTAGGTATAAAGTCGATTTTCTTGTATATATGCATTAAGCAATCGATTTCGAAATGCTTCTAATAACTGGTGTAACATATCTAAGTTAATAAACCTTCTTCAACGAACTGAAGTTAACATAAAACCATAACGGTATAACGGCAGTGCATTTGGAAGAATTGCGTAACCTTATATTTAGGTATAAAGTCGATTTTCTTGTATACACATTTAGCAATCGATATCGAAATGCCTAAAATCATAAGTTTAACATATTTAAGTTAATAAAGCTTCTTTAACGCACTGCAGTTAACACAAAGCCATGGCGGCATAACGGCAGTTCATGTAGAAGAATTCCGTAATCTTATATTTAGGTATAAAGTCGATTTTCTTCTATATACACATTTAGCAATCGATATCGAAATGCCTCAAATCATAAGATTATCATATTTAAGTTATTTAAACTTTTTTAACGTATTGAAGTTGATATAACGCCATGGCGGCATAACGACAGTACATTTTGAAGAATTCCGTAATCTTATATTTAGGTATAAAGTCGATTTTCTTGTATATATGCATTAAGCAATCGATTTCGAAATGCTTCTAATAACTGGTGTAACATATCTAAGTTAATAAACCTTCTTTAATGAACTGAAGTTAACATAAAGCCATAACGGCATAACGGCAGTGCATTTAGAAGAATTCCGTAAAAGTATATTTAGGTATAAAGTCGATTTTGTTATATATGCTCATTTAGCAATCGATATCGAAATGCCTCAAATCATTAGTTTAACATATTTAAGTTAATAAAGCTTCTTTAACGAACTGAAGTTAACACAAAGCCATGGCGGCATAACGGCAGTTCATGTAGAAGAATTCCGTAATCTTATATTTAGGTATAAAGTCGATTTTCTTCTATAAACACATTTAGCAATCGATATCGAAATGCCTCAAATCATAAGATTATCATATTTAAGTTAATTAAACTTTTTTAACGTATTGAAGTTGATATAAAGCCATGGCGGCATAACGACAGTACATTTTGAAGAATTCTGTAATCTTATATTTAGGTATAAAGTCAATTTTGTTGTATATACACATTTAGCAATCGATATCTAAATGCTTCAAATCATTAGTTTAACATATTTAAGTTAATTAACCGTCTTTAACGTATTGAAGTTGATATAAAGCCATGGCGGCATAACGGCAGTGCATTTAGAAGAATTCTGTAATCTTATAGTTAGGTATAAAGTCGACTTTCTTGTATATATGAGTTAAGCAATCGATATCGAAATGCTTCAAATAACTGGTTTAACATATTTAAGTTAATAAACCTTCTTTACCTAACTGAAGTTAACATAAAGCCATAACGGTATAACGGCAGTGCATTTGGAAGAATTCCGTAATCTTATATTTAGGTATTAAGTCGCTTTTCTTGTATATACACATTTAGCAATCGATATCGAAATGCCTCAAATCATTAGTTTAACATATTTAAGTTAATTAACCCTCTTTATCTTACTGAAGTCTACAAAAGCTTTATCTGCGTAACGGCAGTTCATTTGGAAGAATTCCGTAATCTTATATTTAGTTATAAAGTCGCTTTTCTTGTATATATACATTAAGCAATCGATTTCGAAATGCTTCAAATAACTGGTGTAACATAACTAAGTTAATAAACCTTCTTTAACGCTTTGAAGTTAACACAAAGCCATGGCGGCATAACGGCAGTGCATTTAGAAGAATTCCGTAAGCTTATATTTAGGAATAAAGTCGATTTTCTTGTATACACACATTTAGCAATCGATATCGAAATGCCTCAAATCATTAGTTTAAAATATTTAAGTTAATTAACCCCCTTTATCTTACTGAAATCTACAAACGCCTTAACGGCATAACGGCAGTGCATGTAGAAGAATTCTGTTATCATATATTTTGGTATAAAGTCGATTTTCTTGTATATACACATTTAGCAATCGATATCGAAATGCCTCAAATCATTAGTTTATCATATTTTAGTTAATTAACCTTTTTTAACGTATTGAAGTTGACATAAAGCCTTGGTGGCATAACGACAGTACATTTGGAAGAATTCCGTAATCTTTATTTAGGTATAAAGTCGACTTTCTTGTGTATATGCATTAAGCAATCGATATCGAAATGCCTCAAATCATTAGTTTAACATATTTAAGTTAATAAACCTTCTTTACCTAACTGAAGTTAACATAAAGCCATAACGGTATAACGGCAGTGCATTTGAAAGAATTCCGTAATCTTATATTTAGGTATTAAGTGGCTTTTCTTGTATATACACATTTAGCAATCGATATCGAAATGCCTCAAATCATTAGTTTAACATATTTAAGTTAATTAACCCTCTTTATCTTACTGAAGTCTACAAAAGCTTTATCTGCGTAACGGCAGTTCATTTAGAAAAATTCCGTAATCTTATATTTAGTTATAAAGTCGCTTTTCTTGTATATATACATTAAGCAATCGATTTCGAAATGCTTCAAATAACTGGTGTAACATAACAAAGTTAATAAACCTTCTTTAACGCACTGAAGTTAACACAAAGCCATGGCGGCATAACGGCAGTGCATTTAGAAGAATTCCGTAAGCTTATATGATTAGGTATCAAAGTCAGATATTTAACATAAAGATAAACTTCTTTACTACTGAATAACACTAAGCAACGTAAACATGATTTCGAAATGCTTCCGATAATCTATATTCTGGTTAATGCTCGTAATACATCATCTTCAAGATATGAAATGCACTAAATCATTGACTATCTTAAACGTTAATGAACTCTTATTTAACTGAACTACAAAAGCCTATAACGTGCGATAACGGCAGTGCATTTGGAAGAAATTCTCGTAATCTTATATTTAGTGTATAAAGTCGATTTTCTTGAATATACATCAACATTTAAATGAAATATTTCAAAAAGTAATAAACCTCTAACGCAAATAAAAACCGATGGATCGGAAAAGTGCTTTAAAAATCACTTTATTTAGGTATAAAGTCGATTTTCTTGTATATATGCACTAAGCAATCGATTTCGAAATGCTTCAAATAACTAGTGTAACATATCTAAGTTAATAAACCTTCTTAAACGAACTGAAATTAACATAAAGCCATAACGGCATAACGGCAGTGCATTTGGAAGAATTCTGTAATCTTATATTTAGGTATAAAGTCGATTTTCTTGTATATATGCATTAAGCAAACGATATCGAAATGCTTCAAATAACTAGTTTAACATATTTAAGTTATAAAGCTTCTTTAACGCACTGAAGTTAACATAAAGCCATGGCGGCATAACGGCAGTGCATTTAGAAGAATTCCGTAAGCTTATATTTAGGTATAAAGTCGATTTTCTTGTATATATGCATTAAGCAATCAATTTCGAAATGCTTCAAATAGCTAGTGTAACATATCTAAGATAATAAACCTTCTTAAACGAACTGAAGTTAACATAAAGCCATAACGGCATAACGGCAGTGCATTTAGAAGAATTCCGTATTCTTATATTTAGGTAGAAAGTCGATTTTCTTGTATATATGCATTTAGCAATCGATATCGAAATGCCTCAAATCATTAGTTTAACATATTTAAGTTAATTAACCCTCTTTATCTTACTTAAGTCTACAAAAGCTTTATCTGCGTAACGGCAGTTCATTTGGAAGAATTCCGTAATCTTATATTTAGGTATAAGATCGATTTTTTTGTATATACACATTTAGTAATCGATATCTAAATGCTTCAAATCATTAGTTTAACATATTTAAGTTAATTAACCTTTTTTAACGTATTGAAGTTTATATAAAGCCATGGTGGCATAACGACAGTACATTTGGAAGAATTCCGTAATCTTATATTTAGGTATAAAGTCGATTTTCTTGTATATATGCATTAAGCAAACGATATCAAAATGCTTCAAATAACTGGTTTAACATATTTAAGTTAATAAAGCTTCTTTAACGCACTGAAGTTAACATAAAGCCATGGCGGCATAACGGCAGTGCATTTAGAAGAATTCCGTAAGCTTATATTTAGGTATAAAGTCGATTTTCTTGTATATATGCATTAAGCAATCGATTTCGAAATGCTTCAAATAGCTAGTGTAACATATCTAAGTTAATAAACCTTCTTAAACGAACTGAAGTTAACATAAAGCCATAACGGCATAACGGCAGTGCATTTAGAAGAATTCCGTATTCTTATATTTAGGTAGAAAGTCGATTTTCTTGTATATATGCACTAAGCAATCGATTTCGAAATGCTTCAAATAGCTAGTGTAATATATCTAAGTTAATAAACCTTCCTAAACGAACTGAAGTTAACATAAAGCCATGGCGGCATAACGGCAGTGCATTTAGAAGAATTCCGTAAGCTTATATTTAGGTGTAAAGTCGATTTTCTTGTATATATGCATTAAGCAATCGATTTCGAAATGCTTCAAATAGCTAGTGTAACATATCTAAGTTAATAAACCTTCTTAAACGAACTGAAGTTAACATAAAGCCATAACGGCATAACGGCAGTGCATTTAGAAGAATTCCGTATTCTTATATTTAGGTAGAAAGTCGATTTTCTTGTATATATGCATTAAGCAATCGATATCAAAATGCTTCAGATAACTGGTTTAACATATTTAAGTTAATAAACCTTCTTTAACTAACTGAAGTTAACATAAAACCATAACGGTATAACGGCAGTGCATTTGGAAGAATTCCGTAACCTTATATTTAGGTATAAAGTCGATTTTCTTATATACACACATTTAGCAATCGATATCGAAATGCCTCAAATAATTAGTTTAAAATATTTAAGTTAATTAACCCCCTTTATCTTACTGAAGTCTACAAACGCCTTAACGGCATAACGGCAGTGCATGTAGAAGAAATCTGTTATCATATATTTAGGTATAAAGTCGATTTTCTTGTATATACACATTTAGCAATCGATATCGAAATGCCTCAAATCATTAGTTTAATATATTTAAGCTAATTAACCCTCTCTATCTTACTGAAGTCTACAAACGCCTTAACGGCATAACGGCAAAGCATTTAGAAGAATTCCGTAATCTTATATTTAGGTATAAAGTCGATTTTCTTGTATATGCGCATTTAGCAATCGATATCGAAATGCTTCAAATAACTAGTTTAACATATCTAAGTTAATAAACCTTCTTTATCTTACTGAAGTCTACAAAAGCCTTAACGGCATAACGGCAGTGCATTTGGAAGAATTCCGTAATTTTATACTTAGGTATTAAGTCGATTTTCTTGTATATACACATTTAGCAATCGATATCGAAATGCCACAAATCATTAGTTTTACATATTTAATTTAAACTTAACCCCCTTTATCTTACTGAAGTCTACAAACGCCTTAACGGCATAACGGCAGTGCATGTAGAAGAATTCCGTTATCATATATTTAGGTATTAAGTCGATTTTCTTGTATATACACATTTAGCAATCGATATCGAAATGCCTCAAATCATTAGTTTAACATATTTAAGTTAATTAACCCTCTTTATTTTACTGAAGTCTACAAACGCCTTAAGGGCATAACGGCAAAGCATTTGGAAGAATTCCGTAATCTTATATTTAGGTATAAAGTCGATTTTCTTGTATATACACATTTAGCAATCGATATCGAAATGCCTCAAATCATTAGTCTAACATATTTAAGTTAATTAACCTTCTTTAACATATTGAAGTTCATATAAAGCCATGGCGGCATAACGACAGTGCATTTGGAAGAATTCCGTAATCTTATATTTAGGTATAAAGTCGATTTTCTTGTATATATGCATTAAGCAATCGATTTCGAAATGCTTCTAATAACTGGTGCAACATATCTAAGTTAATAAACCTTCTTTAACGAACTGAAGTTAACATAAAGCCATAACGGCAGTGCATTTAGAAGAATTCCGTAAGCGTATATTTAGGTATAAAGTCGATTTTGTTGTATATACACATTTAGCAATCGATACCGAAATGCCTCAAATCATTAGTTTAACATATTTAAGTTAATTAACCCCCTTTATCTTACTGAAGTCTACAAACGCCTTAACGGCATAACGGCAGTGCATGTAGAAGAATTCCGTTATCATATATTTGGGTGTAAAGTCGATTTTCTTGTATATACACATTTAGCAATCGCTATCGAAATGCTTCAAATCATTAGTTTAATATATTTAAGTTAACAAACCTACTTTGACGCACTGAAGTTAATACAAAGCCATGGCGGCATAACGGCAGTGCATGTAGAAGAATTCCGTTATCATATATTTAGGTATAAAGTCGATTTTCTTGTATATACTCATTTAGCAATCGATATCGAAATGCTTCAAATAACTAGTGTAACATATCTAAGTTAATAAACCTTCTTTAACGAACTGAAGTTAACATAAAGGCATAACGGCAGTGCATTTAGAAGAATTCCGTAAGCTTACATTTAGGTATAAAGTCGATTTTGTTGTAAATACACATTTAGCAATCGATATCTAAATGCTTCAAATCATTAGTTTAACATATATAAGTTAATTAACCTTTTTTAACGTATTGAAGTTGATATAAAGCCATGGTGGCATAACGACAGTACATTTGGAAGAATTCCGTAATCTTCTATTTAGGTATAAAGTCGATTTTCTTGTATATATGCATTAAGCAATCGATATCGAAATGCTTCAAATAACTGGTTTAACATAATTAAGTTAACAAACCTTCTTTAA
Source organism: Bactrocera correcta (assembly GCA_027475135.1). Classification (NCBI taxonomy): domain Eukaryota; kingdom Metazoa; phylum Arthropoda; class Insecta; order Diptera; family Tephritidae; genus Bactrocera; species Bactrocera correcta. The sequence goes on along the minus strand of JAPZAG010000372.1, from coordinate 71,205 downwards.
CTAACTGAGGTTAACATAAAGCCATAACCGTATAACGGCAGTGCATTTGGAAGAATTCCGTAATCTTATATTTAGGTATAAAGTCGATTTTCTTGTATATATGCATTTAGCAATCGATATCGAAATGCCTCAAAACATTAGTTTAACATATTTAAGTTATTTAACCCCCTTTATCTTACTGAAGTCTACAAACGCCTTAACGGCATAACGGCAGTGCATGTAGAAGAATTCCGTTATCATATATTTAGGTATAAAGTCGATTTTCTTGTACATAAACATTTAGCAATCGATATCGAAATGCCTCAAATCATTAGTTTAACATATTTAAGCTAATTAACCCTCTTTATCTTACTGAAGTCTACAAACGCTTTAACGGCATAACGGCAAAGCATTTAGAAGAATTCCGTAATCTTGTACTTAGGTATAAAGTCGATTTTCTTGTATATACTCATTTAGCAATCGAAATCGAAATGCTTCAAATCATTAGTTTAACATATTTAAGATAATTAACCCTCTTTATCTTACTGATGTCTACAAGCGCCTCAACGGCATAACGGCAAAGCATTTAGAAGAATTCCGTAATCTTATATTTCAGTATAAAGTCGCTTTTCTTGTATATACTCATTTAGCAATCGAAATCGAAATGCTTCAAATCATTAGTTTAACATATTTAAGTTAATTAACCCTCTTTATTTTATTGAAGTCTACACACATCTTAACGGCATAACGGCAAAGCATTAAGAAGAATTAAGTTATCTTATATTTAGGTATAAAGTCGATTTTCTTGTATATACTCATTTAGCAATCGATATAGAAATGCTTCAAATCATTAGTTTAACATATTTAAGTTAATTAACCCTCTTTATCTAACTGAAGTCTACAAGCGTTTTAACGGCATAACGGCAAAGCATTTAGAAGAATTACGTAATCTTATATTTAGGTATAAAGTCGATTTTGTTGTATATACACATTTAGCAATCGATATCGAAATGCTTCAAATCATTAGTTTAACATATTTAAGCTAATTAACCCTCTTTATCTTACTAAAGTTTACAAACGCCTTAACGGCATAACTGCATGTAGAAGAATTCCGTTATCATATATTTAGGTATAAAGTCGATTTTCTTGTACATACACATTTAGCAATCGATATCGAAATGCCTCAAATCATTAACATATTTAAATTAATTAACCCTCTTTATCTTACTGAAGTCTACAAACGCTTTAACGGCATAACGGCAAAGTATTTAGAAGAATGATTTGATACGTTATCTTATATTTAGGTATAAAGTCTATTTTCTTGTATATATGCATTAAGCAATCGATATCGAAATGCTTCAAATAACTGGTTTAACATATTAAAGTTAATAAACCCTCTTTAACTTACTGAAGATAACATAAGACCATAACAGTATAACGGCAGTGCATTTGGAAGAATTCCGTAACCTTATATTTAGGAATAAAGTCGATTTTCTTGTATATACACAGTTAGCAATCGTTATCGAAATGCCTCAAATCATTAGTTTAACATATTTGAGTTAGTTAACCTTCTTTAACATATTGAAGTTCATATAAAGCCATGGCGGCATAACGACAGTACATTTTGAAGAATTCCGTAATCTTATATTTAGGTATAAAGTCGATTTTCTTGTATATGTGCATTAAGCAATCGATATCGAAATGCTTCAAATAACTGGTTTAACATGTTTAAGTTAATAAACCTTCTTTAACTAACTGAAGTTAACATAAAACCATAACGTTATAACGGCAGTGCATTTGGAAGAATTCCGTAACCTTATATTTAGGTATAAAGTCGATTTTCTTGTATATATACATTTAGCAATCGATATCGAAATGCCTTAAATCATTAGTTTAACATATTTAAGTTAATTAACCCCCTTTATCTTACTGAAGTCTACAAACGCCTTAACGGCATAACGGCAGTGCATTTGGAAGAATTCCGTAATCTTATATTTAGGTATAAAGTCGATTTTCTTGTATATACACATTTAGCAATCGATATCGAAATGCCTCAAATCATTAGTTTAACATATTTAAGTTAATTAACCCCCTTTATCTTACTGAAGTCTACAAACGCCTTAACCGCATAACGGCAGTGCATGTAGAAGAATTCCGTTATCATATATTTGGGTATAAAGTCGATTTTCTTGTATATACACATTTAGAAATCGATATCGAAATGCCTCAAATCTTTAGTTTAATATATTTAAGTTAATTAACCCACTCTATCTTACTGAAGTCTACAAACGCCTTAACTGGATAACGGCAAAGCATTTAGAAGAATTCCGTAATCTTATACTTAGGTATAAAGTCCATTTTCTTGTATATACTCATTTAGCAATCGAAATCGATATGCTTCAAATCATTAGTTTAACATATTTAAGTTAACAAACCCACTTTAACGCACTGAAGTTAACACAAAGGCATAACGGCATAACGGCAGTGCATGTAGAAGAATTCCATTATCATATATTTAGGTATAAAGTCGATTTTCTTGTATATAAGTTAAAAAACGTTTTGTTCGTTTTTATAAAAAAAATGTTTTCTTGGATCTATGCTCCTTTATTGAATTCTATTTAAGAACTAAAGTTTACAATTTATTATACTTAACGCTAGACCTATGTTTGCCGCTGCAACGGGTACGGAGTTTGCTGACGCTGCGCTTCCCACAGGTTGGCACTTCGCTGACGTTGCGCTTCCCACAGGTTGCCGCTACACGTGTCGCAGTCTCAGCGATTTAGTGGTGTCATATTATATTACTTTGTATCATATGATTTTAATGCATCATATGATACTTTTAAATGTATGGGGTGCTAACTAGTCCCCCCTTGAAATTCAAACGTCCTCGTTTGAATCTTTAGGTGTATTAAAAATTTGGTTAAGTCCTTCTATTGCCGGTTGTGAGAGTTTGTTGGGTTCATCTTCTTTTTGTTTGGTTAGAAGTTTCTTCCCGAAAATTAGGGCGATGAATATTAAAAGGATGATTAGCGTGATGCTGGTTCCGTGTTTTACTCTGTTTGCTGCTTCTAACAGACTTACTTCTTTTGTATTGTTGAAGTTAAGCTGTTTCAGCATCTCCAGCGAGAGGAATTCTTCTATGTTGAGTGGTGCGGATGACGGTTGAAGGATGGCTAGTAGTGGTTTACTTGCTGTTCTTTCTTCGTTATAGAATTTTTGTCCATTGATAACAATTGTTACGTTGGTATACAAAATTATGAAGGTTCCGTTTAAAAGTGTAGGTTCGTTGTTCACTAAAATTTCTCCGTTGTATTTATTTAGAAATATTATTCCTGGTCCCATTTCCTCTATGGTTGGAATATGTTGGTTGTTGACCTCCGTGCAGTTTGGCAAACGACTTTTTAAAAGATTATTTATACAAGTATCATTACTTAAATCTATTACATTATTGCTTAAGCATATTTGTAGGGAATTGTATTTTTTACAATAATTTTCTATTCCATAAATTCCCTTTTCACAGTTTAAAATTGTATTGAAATTGATTTTATTGATTCTCCCGTTATTTTTTACTGCTCTAATATCTAAGGTTTTACAACTTTGGTTATCTACGGTTGGGAGGCTAACAATATAAATTATAATTTTGCCATTAGTTGCAATTTTTATTTCGGAAAATTCGAGTGCTTCGTCTAAATTAACATATGGAATATTGTCATTGTCTATTACTTCTTTCACAATATTTATTTCTTCATTTGATAAGATAAAAGAATTTATTATATTGGCTTTTGCCCAATGTATTGCGTATGCAATATTTAAAATTTCTTCCTTAATTATTTCTAATTTGTATTTTAGCTGTAAAAATGCTTCGATTTCTAAACTATTTTCATTTTGCATGGTTTTAATTATATTATTTGTAATATTTGTTATCTCGCTAATTTTGCCTATTGTAAGTTTGTTAATTAATACCTGATTATTATTATTTTGTAAAACATTATTTATCTTACTTGAAATTATTTCGTAGTCTTCATGGTCTGGACTTCCTGCAATCCATTTCCATGCGCTACCCAGAAAATTTAATGATCTTTTTATTTTTTGCTCTACTTTTAAATTGTTAAGTTGGGCTCTTATCTGTGTTATTATATGGGATATGAAGGGGTAGTTAGGGTTTTTGCGGATAGTTTCAGTTTTAATAGTCGCTTCTATGTGGTCTAGTGTGGAATAAAGTCGATTTTCTTGTATATACACAGTTAGCAATCGTTATCGAAATGCCTCAAATCATTAGTTTAACATATTTGAGTTAGTTAACCTTCTTTAACATATTGAAGTTCATATAAAGCCATGGCGGCATAACGACAGTACATTTTGAAGAATTCCGTAATCTTATATTTAGGTATAAAGTCGATTTTCTTGTATATGTGCATTAAGCAATCGATATCGAAATGCTTCAAATAACTGGTTTAACATGTTTAAGTTAATAAACCTTCTTTAACTAACTGAAGTTAACATAAAACCATAACGTTATAACGGCAGTGCATTTGGAAGAATTCCGTAACCTTATATTTAGGTATAAAGTCGATTTTCTTGTATATATACATTTAGCAATCGATATCGAAATGCCTTAAATCATTAGTTTAACATATTTAAGTTAATTAACCCCCTTTATCTTACTGAAGTCTACAAACGCCTTAACGGCATAACGGCAGTGCATGTAGAAGAATTCCGTTATCATATATTTAGGTATAAAGTCGACTTTCTTGTACATAAACATTTAGCAATCGATATCGAAATGCCTCAAATCATTAGTTTAACATATTTAAGTTAATTAACCCTCTTTATCTTACTGAAGTCTACAAACGCCTTAACGGCATAACGGCAAACATTTAGAAGAATTACGTAATCTTATATTTAGGTATAATGTCGATTTTCTTGTATATACTCATTTATCAATCGATATCGAAATGCTTCAAATAACTAGTGTAACATATCTAAGTTTATAAACCTTCTTAAACGAACTGAAGTTAACATAAAGCCATAACAGCATAACGGCAGTGCATTTGGAAGAATTCCATAATCTTATATTTAGGTATAAAGTCGATTTTGTTGTGTATATGCATTTAGCAATCGATTTCGAAAATCTTCAAATCATAAGTTTAACATATTTAAGTTAATAAAGCTTCTTTAACGCAACGAAGTTAGCATAAAGCCATGGCGGCATAACGGCAGTGCATATAGAAGAATTCCGTAAGCTTATATTTAGGTATAAAGTCGATTTTGTTGTAAATACACATTTAGCAATCGATATCTAAATGCTTCAAATCATTAGTTTAACATATTTAAGCTAATTAACCCTCTTTATCTTACTAAAGTCTACAAGAGCCTTAACGGCATAACGGCAGTGCATGTAGAAGAATTCCGTATCATATATTTGGGTATAAAGTCGATTTTCTTGTATATACACATTTAGAAATCGATATCGAAATGCCTCAAATCATTAGTTTAATATATTTAAGTTAATTAACCCACTCTATCTTACTGAAGTCTACAAACGCCTTAACGGCATAACGGCAGTGCATGTAGAAGAATTCCGTTATCATATATTTAGGTATAAAGTCGACTTTCTTGTATATAACATTTAGCAATCGATATCGAAATGCCTCAAATCATTAGTTTAATATATTTAAGTTAATTAACCCACTTTATCTTACTGAAGTCTACAAACGCCTTAACGGCATAACGGCAGTGCATTTAGAAGAATTCCGTTATCTTATATTTAGGTAAAAATGTCGATTTTCTTGTATATAAACATTTATCAATCGATATCGAAATCCCTTCAAATCATTAGTTTAACATATTTAAGTTAAAAAAACCCCTTCTTTAAACTTACTGAATTTAAACAAAACGCCTTAACGGCATAACGGCAAGCATTTAGAAGAATTACGTAATCTTATATTTAGGTAAAAATGTCGATTTTGTTGTGTATATCATTTATCAATCGATTTCAAAAATCTTCAAATCAAAAGTTTAACATATTTAAGTTAATAAAGCTTCTTTAACGAACGAATTTAAAGCATAAAGCCATGGCGGCATAACGGCAGTGCATTTGGAAGAATTCCGTAATCTTATATTTAGGTATAAAGTCGATTTTGTTGTAAATATGCATTTAGCAATCGATTTCAAAAATCTTCAAATCATTAGTTTAACATATTTAAGTTAATTAACCTTTTTTAAATCTAAACAAAAGTTACAAAGAGCCATGGGCGGCATAACGGCAGTGCATTTGGAAGAATTCCGTAAGCTTATATTTAGGTATAAAGTCGATTTTGTTGAAATATACACATTTAGCAATCGATATCTAAATCCCTTCAAATCATTAGTTTAACATATTTAAGTTAATTAACCCTCTTTATCTTACTGAAGTCTACAAAGCCTTAGCGGCATAACGGCAGTGCATGTAGAAGAATTCCGTTATCATATATTTGGGTATAAAGTCGATTTTCTTGTATATACACATTTAGAAATCGATATCGAAATGCCTCAAATCTTTAGTTTAATATATTTAAGTTAATTAACCCACTCTATCTTACTGAAGTCTACAAACGCCTTAACTGGATAACGGCAAAGCATTTAGAAGAATTCCGTAATCTTATACTTAGGTATAAAGTCCATTTTCTTGTATATACTCATTTAGCAATCGAAATCGATATGCTTCAAATCATTAGTTTAACATATTTAAGTTAACAAACCCACTTTAACGCACTGAAGTTAACACAAAGGCATAACGGCATAACGGCAGTGCATGTAGAAGAATTCCATTATCATATATTTAGGTATAAAGTCGATTTTCTTGTATATAAGTTAAAAAACGTTTTGTTCGTTTTTATAAAAAAAATGTTTTCTTGGATCTATGCTCCTTTATTGAATTCTATTTAAGAACTAAAGTTTACAATTTATTATACTTAACGCTAGACCTATGTTTGCCGCTGCAACGGGTACGGAGTTTGCTGACGCTGCGCTTCCCACAGGTTGGCACTTCGCTGACGTTGCGCTTCCCACAGGTTGCCGCTACACGTGTCGCAGTCTCAGCGATTTAGTGGTGTCATATTATATTACTTTGTATCATATGATTTTAATGCATCATATGATACTTTTAAATGTATGGGGTGCTAACTAGTCCCCCCTTGAAATTCAAACGTCCTCGTTTGAATCTTTAGGTGTATTAAAAATTTGGTTAAGTCCTTCTATTGCCGGTTGTGAGAGTTTGTTGGGTTCATCTTCTTTTTGTTTGGTTAGAAGTTTCTTCCCGAAAATTAGGGCGATGAATATTAAAAGGATGATTAGCGTGATGCTGGTTCCGTGTTTTACTCTGTTTGCTGCTTCTAACAGACTTACTTCTTTTGTATTGTTGAAGTTAAGCTGTTTCAGCATCTCCAGCGAGAGGAATTCTTCTATGTTGAGTGGTGCGGATGACGGTTGAAGGATGGCTAGTAGTGGTTTACTTGCTGTTCTTTCTTCGTTATAGAATTTTTGTCCATTGATAACAATTGTTACGTTGGTATACAAAATTATGAAGGTTCCGTTTAAAAGTGTAGGTTCGTTGTTCACTAAAATTTCTCCGTTGTATTTATTTAGAAATATTATTCCTGGTCCCATTTCCTCTATGGTTGGAATATGTTGGTTGTTGACCTCCGTGCAGTTTGGCAAACGACTTTTTAAAAGATTATTTATACAAGTATCATTACTTAAATCTATTACATTATTGCTTAAGCATATTTGTAGGGAATTGTATTTTTTACAATAATTTTCTATTCCATAAATTCCCTTTTCACAGTTTAAAATTGTATTGAAATTGATTTTATTGATTCTCCCGTTATTTTTTACTGCTCTAATATCTAAGGTTTTACAACTTTGGTTATCTACGGTTGGGAGGCTAACAATATAAATTATAATTTTGCCATTAGTTGCAATTTTTATTTCGGAAAATTCGAGTGCTTCGTCTAAATTAACATATGGAATATTGTCATTGTCTATTACTTCTTTCACAATATTTATTTCTTCATTTGATAAGATAAAAGAATTTATTATATTGGCTTTTGCCCAATGTATTGCGTATGCAATATTTAAAATTTCTTCCTTAATTATTTCTAATTTGTATTTTAGCTGTAAAAATGCTTCGATTTCTAAACTATTTTCATTTTGCATGGTTTTAATTATATTATTTGTAATATTTGTTATCTCGCTAATTTTGCCTATTGTAAGTTTGTTAATTAATACCTGATTATTATTATTTTGTAAAACATTATTTATCTTACTTGAAATTATTTCGTAGTCTTCATGGTCTGGACTTCCTGCAATCCATTTCCATGCGCTACCCAGAAAATTTAATGATCTTTTTATTTTTTGCTCTACTTTTAAATTGTTAAGTTGGGCTCTTATCTGTGTTATTATATGGGATATGAAGGGGTAGTTAGGGTTTTTGCGGATAGTTTCAGTTTTAATAGTCGCTTCTATGTGGTCTAGTGTGTCCGTATATTTTTCTATGTCAATTTCGTGTATAATTCTAAATGTTCCTGTTTGTAGTCTAGCCGTTCCCTTTTCTATTGTTACTAATTGGGAGTTTGAGTAGTCGAGGATTTGTACTTCCGCCAGGCATAGCGGTAGTAATATTCTGGAAAAAAATGTCAGTACATATTTAGTTACGTATTCTACCCTTGTGAATTATTTGTCCTTTTTCAGTTAACACGGTACTATTTCTGTCTTCCTTAACTATTTTACTTAACTTAGTTCCTAATCTCCTATTTTTCTTAACAAATATTATTTGTCCTGGTAGATATGATTTTATTTCCTTCTTATTTTTGTTATGGTATTCGATATCTTTTCTCTGTTTCTCGGCTAATTTTTCTAAGTTGCTTTGTCTAGTTCTTTCTATGCCTTCGGGGGTAAATGTAACGTTCCTATGAAAAAATAGGTCAACTGGTCTTTTAAGTGTAGTGGAATGAACTGAATGATTATATTCGGATACCGCTCTTTCTAAAAGTTCTTCAAAATTTCTGTGCCCGCCGTTTTCTTTTATGCAGCGCATTATTTCAATTAATGTAGAGTGGAACCTTTCCACTTGTCCGTTGGCTTGGCTTTTGTATGGAGGAGTAGTGTAAACTTCTATTCCTAACTCGTCTTTCATCATAAATTTTAAAGATGCTGAATTTAAGGATGGCTCATTGTCGATAACTATTAATTTTGGTACTCCGAAGAAAAATATAATATCTCTCAACGGTTTCCTGACGTCTTCTATTGCTCTGCTACTTAGGTTTTTTGTTACTGCGTATTTTGTAAATTTGTCTAAAGCTGTCATTACTATTTTTCCTTCTGTTAAAAATATATCGATATGAACTGTGTGTCCTGGATATGTTGGTAATGGAGTTTTTGCAATTTTCGGTTGATTGGGATGTCTCTCGTACTTATTTTCTTTACAAACGGTGCAGTTGGCTATTATTCGTTTTATTTTATTTAACATACCGGGAAAATATTTTGTTTCGAGAATTTGTGTTTTGTTTTCTGTGGCATTCCTATGTGCTCTTAAATGTTCTTTTAAAATGACGTTCTCCTGTTCTTGTTCGTCACTAATATCTTCAACTAGTTTTTGGGTATATCGGCTTTTAATGCTACTAAAATGAATAGGATAGATATTTTGCATCATACCCATTATCCTTTCTTCAGTATGAATTCCATTTATAACGGATGGGTTAAGGTATCGTTTCATGTATGAAATCAATGACTGTTCGTTGTATTCTGGCTCTGTAATTATATGTCTATGCACTGTTGGAAAAATTATTTTAAATTGATATGAAGATATTTCGTCAATTTTGAAAAATATTTGATTTTTGAAGACATTGATTGGAACTTCTGTACAAGGGATTAAATTATGGCTTGAGCTTTCATCGCTATGAATCGTAGGTGTGAGTGAATTTATTTGTATTGGTATCCTTGAAAGGGCGTCTGCAACTACATTTGTTTTACCAGGCTTGTAAGTTAGTTCATAGTTATATTCTTCTAGAATGGCTTTCCATCGCTTCATTTTACTATTAGTATTCTTATGGCTTAAGGCATAGGTAAGAGGTTGATGATCGGTGATAATTTTAACTTTTTTTGAACCGTAGAGGTAATTTCTAAGTGAATTTAGTGACCATATAATACTAAGCATTTCTTTCTCATTGGTGGCATAATGTTCTTCGGCTTTACTTATAGTTCTTGATATGAAAGTAATTGGTCTACCGTCTTGCGATAGGACGGCACCTAATGCGAAATCTGAGGCGTCGGTCGTTAGTTCAAAATCTTTATCGAAATTTGGATGCGCTAAAACTATATCCTTGGATACTAAAGTATTTTTTATTTTATTAAATGCTTCCAAGGCCTCGCTGTCTAATTCTATTTCTATTTTTTTCGAATTCCGTTTGGAGACATGACCGGCTTCTCCTCTTAGCAGTGCTGTTAATGGTTTAGCTATTTTTGCGTAATCCTGGATAAATCGTCGGTAATAAGCTGACATACCTAGGAAGGACCTTAATTCTTTGAGAGTTTGTGGAACTGGAAATTTGGCTACTGCTTCTACTTTTTCAGGGTTGGTTTTTATCCCATTTGAACTGATTACGTATCCTAAAAATTCTACCTCTTCTTTAGCAAATGTACATTTATCTAATTGGATTTTCATGTTAGCATTTTCTAGGGTTTGAAATACTAATTCTATGTTTTTAAAATGTTCTTCTTCGTTTTTGCCAAATATTATTACATCATCGATGTAAACATAGCATCTTACTCCTATATGTTCACGAAGGATATCGTCTAGTGCTCTTTGGAATGTGGCTGGAGCATTTTTTAAACCGAAAGGTAAGCGGAGGAATTCATATTTTCCGTTGTTTACGGAAAATGCTGTTTTTTCAATGTCTGACTCGCGAAGTGGAATCTGATGGAACCCACTTTTTAAGTCAATAACCGTAAATAGTTTATTGTTTCCCAGATTTGCAAGGACTTCGTTTATTTCTGGTATGGGGTATTTATCGGGGATCGTTACTGAATTGAGTTTACGATAATCTACGACCATTCGAAACTTTTTTTCGCCAGAGGCATCTGACTTTTTATTAACTATCCAAATTGGGGAGTTATATGGAGATTTCGATCTCCTTATTATTCCGTTATCTAAGAGTTTCTCAATTTGTCGTTCGATTTCGTATTTTAATGCCATGGGATACGGGTATGGCTTTGAGTAGACGGGGGTTTCGGTTGTTGTCCGGATTTCACCTTTAACGAGGGTGGTGTAGGTAAGTTTTTCATCAGGATCGGAAAAAAGGTTTGGACATTTATCGATAATATTATTAATTTTGTGTTGTTGTTGTAATGAGAGATGTGGAGTATTGATTGCCACATTATTCACCTCGTGAGATATTCGTTGCTTTAACGGTATATTTATACTTTGACAAATTGTCATCAAATTTTTGTCGGTATGAATAACTGCTTTTAATTGTTTAAGAGTGTCGTTGCCTATTATGCCGTGGAACGACCCTAGAGTCGGTAATATAAAAAATTTTATTTTCCCTACTGTTGGTCCGAAAATGTCGACGAAGGTATGGTGGGTAATTTCAATTGTTCCGGCAACTGATTTTACTATAAAGGGCTTTTCATTCAGAATTGGATTCCTAATTCTAGTGGATTGGATGTAATTCTTATTGGATCCGGTATCGATAAGAAAATCTATTGTGTCTCCGCGCCTTGTTCTAAATTCGTAATAAGGCAGCGAAGACGGCGCTAATCTAAAAAATTGATAGTATCAGGCTCATTTTTTCCTGCATTGTCGTAATTGCTATCGTAAGCATTGTCATCGTATATTCCGTTCGGGTCTAGTTCTACTGCGTTAGTAAAAAAATTTCTTTGCATTTTGCTTGGAGGGTGAGTCAGTTGTGCGGAAATCGGACGTTTCGGTGGCCGATTGTCCTGGAATGTATTAGGCCTATTCTGATAATTAATTTGTCTTGATCGTATTGATTGGTCTACTTCCATTGGGGTCGGTGGTTTAGGTGGTAAATTCGGTCTGTTATTGAAGGAGGTATTTTCTCTGGTAATATGGGGGTTGTTCGGGTAATTGTTGAACCTCGGCATGAATCCTTGGTTATTTCGCATATAGTTGGGAGAGTGTTGGGGATATCGATTTGATTGACGACCGAATGCCTGTTGGTCGAAATTTCGTCTGGGGGAATGGGAATACGTTAATTCGGGGTAAAAAGGTCTGCTGTTATTGAAATTATTAAAGTTGTTATTGGAATTATTAAAATTGTTATTTCGGGGAGGTCGTGGTGGTGGTTGAATATTGGGTTTGTGTGTATTGTTCGCGTGGTTTATTCTATATGTCATGTTGTCGAGTTTTTGGCATAAGTGCAATGCTTGTGGCAAGGTTGTCGGTTCTCTCATGCTGAGAAGACGAGGTAAATCACCGTTTAGCCCTCTGATAAATGTGTCAAGAGCTTTGTCCCTATAGGAGTTAGTCATAGCCCGTATGGACTCGTCGCTTAGTTCGAGACATGAAATTTTGTCCAATATCAGTGAAAGGTGTTGGTAGACCTTTTGGTAGAAGGTCGGAATGTCGTCATAGCGTTGGACCAGAGTGGTGATCTGATATTCTAGGGTACCTATGTCCCTTTTATCTGAATAATGCATCATGAGGCATTTTCTAATTTGGCTCCAATCAAGTGGAGTATTATATGATTCTAATGCGGTGTCGGCATCACCAATTACTTTATGCCTAATCGTATGAAGTATTGCAAAATATTTAGGGGTATTCTTGACTCCCTCGTAGGCTTTAAAAATCCTGTCTACGCTCTTCCTCCAGGAGTTAAATTCTCCTGGTCGTCCTGAGAATTCCCTAAGGCATTTCACCATGTCCGGAATCTTATCTAGTTCGCTTATGTTGTTCGCGTTTAGTGTCACGCTATGGTCGGGTTCTGTAAAGTCTGTTACGGTTTGCGTACTCATTCGTTCGAGTACTTCTCGAACTATTGTTGTTATAAGAGTTGGGTTAGGGGTGGGAGGGTTTAAAGGATGGGTGGAAGGATTTGGAGGATGGGTGGTTTGCCCATAATCTAGCCTCATTTGATTTAGCTGCTCAATTAATTCTTCGGCTGTGTCTGGCATTGTAATCTTTTTATTTCTATGTCGAACAATTAAATTATAATTAAATTTCCTTTCTTTGCACTAGCACTTTCCTTAACAATTTTAGATTTTTTGTAAAAGCTTAATTTAATTGAGGACTGTTTTTCCCCCTCTTTTTTTCTTCGAGTAATTAAATTCCTTTAAATTAAATTTATTTTCTTTAAGTTTAAGACCTCTCTTTTTTTTTATTTTTGAATCTCTCTCTATTTGGGTTGAACAATTTAATAGTTTAATTCTGTACTCTTTACAGTGACAATATTTTTTATAATAATCTTAGTATTTTTTATAAGCTTACATTAAAGGTATCCAGCTTCTCATGGGGTATTCTTCTGCGTTCCGGCGTTGTCCTGTTTCCTTCTGGTACTTGGGTCCCTCGACGCTTTTTTTAAAATCCCCCGTTGGGCGTAGTAGCCGCTCGTTAGCACAGTATTTTTATTTGGTTTTTTTATTTTCACTTTTAACGGAGCCTTACTTTTTATTTTTTTCAGGCTTTTTTTTCTGTTTTTTTTTTACAACCTATACCGTTCGCCACTCGCGTTGTCTTATTTTTAATTTCAGACAATAACCACTTTCGCGCGCTGGTCCCTGCTCGGGCGCCAGTTAAAAAACGTTTTGTTCGTTTTTATAAAAAAAATGTTTTCTTGGAGCTATGCTCCTTTATTGAATTCTATTTAAGAACTAAAGTTTACAATTTATTATACTTAACGCTAGACCTATGTTTGCCGCTGCAACGGGTACGGAGTTTGCTGACGCTGCGCTTCCCACAGGTTGGCACTTCGCTGACGTTGCGCTTCCCACAGGTTGCCACTACACGTGTCGCAGTCTCAGCGATTTAGTGGTGTCATATTATATTACTTTGTATCATATGATTTTAATGCATCATATGATACTTTTAAATGTATGGGGTGCTAACTTATACTCATTTAGCAATCGATATCGAAATGCTTCAAATAACTAGTGTAACATATCTAAGCTAATAAACCTTCTTAAACGAACTGAAGTTAACATAAGGCCATAACGGTATTGCATTTGGAAGAATTCCGTAATCTTATATTTAAGTATAAAGTCGATTTTGTTGTATATACACATTTAGCAATCGATATCGAAATGCTTCAAATCACTAGTTTAACATATTTAAGCTAATTAACCCTCTTTATCTTACAAAAGTCTACAAACGCCTTAGCGGCATAACTGCATGTAGAGGAATTCCGTTATCATATATTTAGGTATAAAGTCGATTTTCTTGTACATACACATTTAGCAATCGATATCTTAATGCCTCAAATCATTAGTTTAACATATTTAAGTAAATTAACCCTCTTTATCTTACTGAAGTCTACAAACGCCTTAATTGCATAACGGCAGTGCATGTAGAAGAATACCGTTATCATATATTTAGGTATAAAGTCGATTTTCTTGTACATACACGTTTAGCAATCGATATCGAAATGCCTCAAATCATTAGTTTAACATATTTAAGTAAATTAACCCTCTTTATCTTACTGAAGTCTACAAACGTCTTAATTGCATAACGGCAAAGCATTTAGAAGAATTACGTAATCTTATATTTAGGTATAAAGTCGATTTTCTTATATATACTCATTTAGCAATCGATATCGAAATGCCTCAAATCATTAGTTTAACATATTTAAGTTAATTAACCCTCTTTATCTTACTGAAGTCTACAGACGCCTTAACGGCATAACTGCATGTAGAAGAATTCCGTTATCATATATTTAGGTATAAAGTTGATTTTCTTGTACATACACATTAAGCAATCGATATCGAAATGCCTCAAATCATTAGTTTAACATATTTAAATTAATTAACCCTCTTTATCTTACAGAAGTCTACAAACGCCTTAACGGCATAACGGCAAAGCATTTAGAAGAATGATTTGATACGTTATCTTATATTTAGGTATAAAGTCTATTTTCTTGTATATATGCATTAAGCAATCGATATCGAAATGCTTCAAATAACTGGTTTAACATATTTAAGTTAATAAACCCTCTTTAACTAACTGAAGTTAACATAAGACCATAACGGTATAACGGCAGTGCATTTGGAAGAATTCCGTAACCTTATATTTAGGTATTAAGTCGATTTTCTTGTATATACACATTTAGCAATCGATATCGAAATGCCTCAAATCATTAGTTTAACATATTTAAGTTAATTAACCTTCTTTAACATATTGAAGTTCATATAAAGCCATGGCGGCATAACGACGGTACATTTTGAAGAATTCCGTAATCTTATATTTAGGTATAAAGTCGATTTTCTTGTATATGTGCATTAAGCAATCGATATCGAAATGCTTCAAATAACTGGTTTAACATGTTTAAGTTAATAAACCTTCTTTAACTAACTGAAGTTAACATAAAACCATAACGTTATAACGGCAGTGCATTTGGAAGAATTCCGTAACCTTATATTTAGGTATAAAGTCGATTTTCTTGTATTTACACATTTAGCAATCGATATCGAAATGCCTCAAATCATTAGTTTAACATATTTAAGTTAATTAACCCCCTTTATCTTAGTGAAGTCTACAAACGCCTTAACGGCATAACGGCAGTGCATGTAGAAGAATTCCGTTATCATATATTTAGGTATAAAGTCGACTTTCTTGTACATAAACATTTAGCAATCGATATCGAAATGCTTCAAATCATTAGTTTAACATATTTAAGTTAATTAACCCTCTTTATCTTACTGAAGTCTACAAACGCCTTAACGGCATAACGGCAAACATTTAGAAGAATTACGTAATCTTATATTTAGGTATAAAGTCGATTTTCTTGTATATACTCATTTATCAATCGATATCGAAATGCTTCAAATAACTAGTGTAACATATCTAAGTTAATAAACCCTCTTAAACGAACTGAAGTTAACATAAAGCCATAACAGCATAACGGCAGTGCATTTGGAAGAATTCCATAATCTTTTATTTAGGTATAAAGTCGATTTTCTTGTATATATGCATTAAGCAATCGATATCGAAATGCTTCAAATAACTGGTTTAACATATTTAAGTTAACAAACCTTCTTTAACTAACTGAAGTTAACATAAAGCCATAACGGTATAACGGCAGTGCATTTGGAAGAATTCCGTAATCTTATATTTAGGTATTAAGTCGATTTTCTTGTATATACACATTTAGCAATCGATATCGAAATGCCTCAAATCATTAGTTTAACATATTTAAGTTAATTAACCCCCTTTATCTACTGAAGTCTACAAACGCCTTAACGACATAACGGCAAAGCATTTAGAAGAATTACGTAATCTTATATTTAGGTATAAAGTCGATTTTCTTGTATATACTCATTTAGCAATCGAAATCGAAATGCTTCAAATCATTAGTTTAACATATTTAAGATAATTAACCCTCTTTATCTTACTGAAGTCTACAAACGCCTTAGCGGCATAACGGCAAAGCATTTAGAAGAATTACGTAATCTTATATTTAGGTATAAAGTCGCTTTTCTTGTATATACTCATTTAGCAATCGAAATCGAAATGCTTCAAATCATTAGTTTAACATATTTAAGTTAATTAACCCTCTTTATTTTATTGAAGTCTACAAACATCTTAACGGCATAACGGCGAAGCAATTAGAAGAATTACGTAATCTTATATTTAGGTATAAAGTCGATTTTCTTGTATATACTCATTTAGCAATCGATATAGAAATGCTTCAAATCATTAGTTTAACATATTTAAGTTAATTAACCCTCTTTATCTTACTGAAGTCTACAAACGTTTTAACGGCAAAACGGCAAAGCATTTAGAAGAATTACGTAATCTTATATTTAGGTATAAAGTCGATTTTGTAGTATATACACATTTAGCAATCGATATCGAAATGCTTCAAATCATTAGTTTAACATATTTAAGCTAATTAACCCTCTTTATCTTACTAAAGTCTACAAAAGCCGTAGCGGCATAACGACAGTGCATTTGGAAGAATTCCGTAATCTTATATTTAGGTATTAAGTCGATTTTCTTGTATATACACATTTAGCAATCGATATCGAAATACCTCAAATCATTAGTTTAACATATTTAAGTTAATTAACCCCCTTTATCTTACTGAAGTCTACAAACGCCTTAACGGCATAACGGCAGTGCATGTAGAAGAATTCCGTTATCATATATTTAGGTATAAAGTCGTTTTTCTTGTACATATGCATTAAGCAATCGATATCGAAATGCTTCAAATAACTGGTTTAACATATTTAAGTTAATAAACCTTCTTAAACGTAATGAAGGTGATATAAAGCCATAACGGTATAACGGCAGTGCATTTGGAAGAATTCCGTAATCTTATATTTAGGTATAAAGTCGATTTTCTTGTATATACACATTTAGCAATCGATATCGAAATGCTTCAAATCATTAGTTTAACATATTTAAGCTAATTAACCCTCTTTATCTTACTAAAGTCTACAAAAGCCTTAACGGAATAACGACAGTGCATTTGGAAGAATTCCGTAATCTTATATTTAGGTATAAAGTCGATTTTCTTCTATATACACATTTAGCAATCGATATCGAAATGCCTCAAATCATTAGTTTAACATATTTAAGTTAATTAACCTTCTTTAACATATAACAGTACATTTGGAAAAATTCCGTAATATTATGTTTAGGTATAAAGTCGATTTTCTTGTATATATGCATTAAGCAATCGATTTCGAAATGCTTCCAATATTTGGTGTAACATATCTAAGTTTATAAACCTTCTTTAACGAACTTAAGTTAACATAAAGCCATAACGGCAGTGCATTTAGAAGAATTCCGTAAGCGCATATTTAGGTATAAAGTCGATTTTGTTGTATATACACATTAAACAATCGATATCGAAATGCCTCAAATCATTAGTTTAACATATTAAAGTTAATTAACCTTCTTTAACATATTGAAGTTCACATAAAGCCAAGGCGGCATAACGACAGTACATTTGGAAGAACTCCGTAATCTTATATTTAGGTATAAGGAAGATTTTCTTGAATATATGCACTTAGCAATCGATTTCGAAAATCTTCAAATCATTAGTTTAACATATTTAAGTTAATTAACCTTTTTTAACGTATTGAAGTTGATATAAAGCCATGGTGGCATAACGGCAGTACATTTAGAAGAATTCCGTAATCTTATATTTAGGTATAAAGTCGATTTTCTTTTATATACACATTTAGCAGTCGAAATCGAAATGCTTCAAGGCATTAGTTTAACATATTTAAGTTAATTAACCCTCTTTATTTTACTGAAGTCTACAAACAACTTAACGGCATAACGGCAAAGCATTTAGAAGAATTACGTGTTCTTATATTTAGGTATAAAGTTGATTTTCTTGTATATACTCATTTAGCAGTCGATATTGAAATGCTTCAAATCATTAGGTTAACATATTTAAGTTAATTAACCCTCTTTATCTTACTGAAGTCTACAAACGTTTTAACGGCATAACGGCAAAACATTTAGAAGAATTACGTAATCTTATATTTAGGTATAAAGTCGATTTTGTTGTATATACACATCTAGCAATCGATATCGAAATGCTTCAAATCATTAGTTTAACATATTTAAGTTAATTAACCCTCTTTATCTTACTAGAAGTTACAAAAGCCTTAACGGCATAACGGCAGTGCATTTAGAAGAATTCCGTAATCTTATATTTAGGTATAAAGTCGATTTTCTTGTATATACACATTTAGCAATCGATATCGAAATGCTTCAAATCATTAGTTTAACATATTTAAGTTAACTAACCCCCTTTATCTGACTGAAGTCTACAAAGCCTTAACGGCATAACGGCAAAGCATTTAGAAGAATTACGTAATCTTATATTTAGGTATAAAGTCGATTTTCTGGTATATACATCATTTAGCAATCGATATCGAAATGCTTCAAATCATTAGTTTAACATATTTAAGTTAACGAACCTACTTTAACGCACTGAAGTTAACACAAAGCCATGGCGGCATAACGGCAGTGCATGTAGAAGAATTCCGTAATCTTCTATTTAGGTGTAAATTCGATTTTTTGTATATACACATTTAGCAATCGATATCGAAATGCTTCAAATCATTAGTTTAACATATTTAAGTTAATTAACCTTCTTTAACGAACAGAAGTTAACATAAAGCCATAACGGCATAACGGCAGTGCATTTAGAAGAATTCCGTAATCTTATATTTAGGTATAAAGTCGATTTTCTTGTATATACTCATATATCAATCGATATCGAAATGCTTCAAATCATTAGTTTGACATATTTACGTTAACAAACCTACTTTAACGCACTGAAGTTAACACAAGCCATGGCGGCATAACGGCAGTGCATGTAGAAGAATTCCGTAATCTTATATTTAGGTATAAATTCGATTTTTTTGTATATACACATTTAGCAATCGATATCGAAATGCTTCAAATCATTAGTTTAACATATTTAAGTTAATTAACCTTCTTTAACGACTGAAGTTAACATAAAGCCATAACGGCATAACGGCATGCATTTAGAAGAATTCCGTAATCTTATATTTAGGTATAAAGTCGATTTTTTGTATATACACATTTAGCAATCGATATCGAAATGCTTCAAATCATTAGTTTAACATATTTAAGTAATTAACCTTCTTTAACGACTGAAGTTACAAACGCCTTAACGTCATAACGGCAAAGCATTTAGAAGAATTCCGTAATCTTATATTTAGGTATAAAGTCGATTTTCTTGTATATACTCATATAGCAATCGATATCGAAATGCTTCAAATCATTAGTTTGACATATTTACGTTAACAAACCTACTTTAACGCACTGAAGTTAACACAAAGCCATGGCGGCATAACGGCAGTGCATGTAGAAGAATTCCGTAATCTTATATTTAGGTATAAATTCGAATTTTTTTTATATACACATTTAGCAATCGATATCGAAATGCTTCAAATCATTAGTTTAACATATTTAAGTTAATTAACCTTCTTTAACGAACAGAAGTTAACATAAAGCCATAACGGCATAACGGCAGTGCATTTAGAAGAATTCCGTAATCTTATATTTAGGTATAAAGTCGATTTTCTTGTATATACTCATTTAGCAATCGATATCAAAATGCCTCAAATCATTAGTTTAACATATTTAAATTAATTAACCCCCTTTATCTTACTGAAGCCTACAAACGCCTTAACGGCATAACGGCAGTGCATTTAGAAGAATTCCGTAATCTTATATTTAGGTATAAAGTCGATTTTCTTGTATATACTCATATAGCAATCGATATCGAAATGCTTCAAATCATTAGTTTGACATATTTACGTTAACAAACCTACTTTAACGCACTGAAGTTAACACAAAGCCATGGCGGCATAACGGCAGTGCATGTAGAAGAATTCCGTAATCTTATATTTAGGTATAAATTCGATTTTTTTGTATATACACATTTATCAATCGATATCGAAATGCTTCAAATCATTAGTTTAACATATTTAAGTTAATTAACCTTCTTTAACGAACAGAAGTTAACATAAAGCCATAACGGCATAACGGTAATACATTTAGAAGAATTCCGTAATCTTATATTTAGGTATAAAGTCGATTTTTCTTGTATATACACATTTATCAATCGATATCGAAATGCCTCAAATCATTAGTTTAACATATTTAAGTTAATTAACCTTCTCTAACGATCTGAAGTCTACAAACGCCTTAACGTCATAACGGCAAAGCATTTAGAAGAATTACGTAATCTTTTATTTAGGTATAAGTCGATTTTCTTGTATATACTCATTCAGCAATCGATATAGAAATGCTTCAAATCATTAGTTTGACATATTTAAGTTAACAAAGCTTCTTTAACGCACTGAAGTTAACATAAAGCCATAGCGGCATAACGGCAGTGCAGGTAGAAGAATTCCGTAATCTTATATTTAGGTATAAATTCGATTTTTTTGTATATACACATTTAGCAATCGATATCGAAATGCTTCAAATCATTAGTTTAACATATTTAAGTTAATTAACCTTCTTTAACGAACAGAAGTTAACATAAAGCCATAACGGTATAACGGTAATGCATTTAGAAGAATTCCGTAATCTTATATTTAGGTATAAAGTCGATTTTCTTATATATACACATTTATCAATCGATATCGAAATGCCTCAAATCATTAGTTTAACATATTTAAGTTAATTAACCTTCTCTAACGATCTGAAGTCTACAAACGCCTTAACGTCATAACGGCAAAGCATTTAGAAGAATTACGTAATCTTTTATTTAGGATATAAAGTCGATTTTCTTGTATTATGCTCATTCAGCAATCGATATAGAAATGCTTCAAATCATTAGTTTAACATATTTAAGTTAACAAAGCTTCTTTAACGCACTGAAGTTAACATAAAGCCATAGCGGCATAACGGCAGTGCATGTAGAAGAATTCCGTAATCTTATATTTAGGTATAAAATTCGATTTTTTTGTATATACACATTTAGCAATCGATATAGAAATGCTTCAAATCATTAGTTTAACATATTTAAGTTAACAAAGCTTCTTTAACGCACTGAAGTTAACATAAAGCCATGGCGGCATAACGGCAGTGCATTTAGAAGAATTCCGTAAGCTTATATTTAGGTATAAAGTCGATTTTGTTGTATATACACATTTAGCAATCGATATCGAAATGCTTCAAATCATTAGTTTAACATATTTAAGTTAATTATCCTTCTATAACATATTGAAGTTGATAAAAAGCCATGGCGGCATAGCGACAGTACATTTGCAAGAATTCCGTAATCTTATATTTATGTAGAAAGTCGATTTTCTTGTTATATGCATTAAGTAATCGATTTCAAAATGCTTCAAATAACTGGTGTAACATATCTAAGTTAATAAACCTTCTTAAACGAACTGAAGTTAAAATGAAGCCATAACGGCATAACGGCATTGCATTTTGAAGAATTCCGTAATCTTATATTTAGGTATAAAGTCGATTTTCTTGTATATACACATTTAGCAATCGACACCGAAATGCTTCAAACCATTAGTTTAACATATTTAAGTTAATTAACCCTCTTTATCTTACTGAAGTCTACAAACGCCTTAACGGCATAACGGCAAAGCATTTAGAAGAATTACGTAATCTTATATTTATGGTATAAAGTCGATTTTCTTGTATATAATCATTTAGCAATCTATATCGAAATGCTTCAAATCATTAGTTTAACATATTTAAGTTAATTAACCTTCTTTACGTATTGAAGTTGATATAAAGCCATGGCGGCATAACGACAGTACATTTGGAAGAATTCCGTAATCTTATATTTAGGTATAAAGTCGATTTTGTTGTATATATGCATTTAGCAATCGATTTCGAAATCTTCAACTTATTAGTTTGACATATTTAAGTTAATTAACCTTCTTTAACGTATTGAAGGTGATATAAAGCCATGGCGACATAACGACAGTACATTTGGAAGAATTCCGTAATCTTATATTTATGTATGAAGTCGATTTTCTTGTACATATGCATCAAGCAATCGATTAGAAATGCTTCAAATCATTAGTTTAACATATTTAAGTTAACAAACCTACTTTTACGTACTGAAGTTTACACAAAGCCATGGCGGCATAACATCTTATATTTAGGTATAAATTCGATGTTTTTGTATATACACATTTAGCAATCGATATCGAAATGCTTCAAATCATTAGTTTAACATATTAAGTTAATAAACATTTTTTTGCTTAATGAGGTCTACATAAAGCCTTAACGGTATAACGGGAGTGCATTTAGAAGAACTCCGTAATGTTATAATTTTATATTTAGGTATTAAAGTCGATTTTCTTGTATATACACATTTAGCAATCGATATCGAAATGCTTCAAATCATTAGTTTAGCATATTTAAAATAATTAACCTTCTATAACGTATTGAAGTTGATACAAACTTTTGCGGCATAACGACAGTACATTTGGAAGAATTCCGTAATCTTATATCTAGGTATAAAGTGCATTTTCTTGTATATACACATTTAGCAATCGATATCGAAATGCTTCAAATCATTAGTTTAACATATTAAAGTTAACTAACCATCTTTAACGTATTGAAGGTGAAATAAAGCCATGGCGCCATAACGACAGTAATTTTGAAGAATTCCGTAATCTTATATTTAGGTATAAAGTCGATTTTCTTGTATACATGCATTAAGAAATCGATATCGAAATGATTCAAATCATTAGTTTAACATATTAAAGTTAACTAACCATCTTTAACGTATTGAAGGTGAAATAAAGCCATGGCGCCATAACGACAGTAATTTGGAAGAATTCCGTAATCTTATATTTAGGTATGAAGTCGATTTTCTTGTATATATGCATATAGAAATCGATATCGAAATGCTTCAAATCATTAGTTTAACATATTTAAGTTAATTAACCATCTTTAACGTATTGAAGGTGAAATAAAGCCATGGCGCCATAACGACAGTAGTTTAGAAGAATTCCGTAATCTTATATTTAGGTATAAAGTCGATTTCTTGTATATACTCATTTAGCAATCGATATCGAAATGCTTCAAATCATTAGTTTAACATATTTAAGTTAATAAACCTTCTTAACGAACGGAAAGTGGCATAAATCCATGGCGGCATAACTGCAGTGCATTTGAATAGTTCCGTTATCTTATATTTAGGTATAAAGTCGCTTTTCTTGTATATACTCATTTAGCAATCGATATCGAAATGCTTCAAATCATTAGTTTGACATATTTAAGTTAAAAAAACCTACTTTAAACCGAAGTTAACACAACGCCATGGCGGCATAACGGCAGTGCATGTAGAAGAAATCCGTAATCTTATAATTAGGTATTAAGACGAATTTGTTGTATATATGCATTTAGCAATCGATTTCGAAAATCTTCAAATCATTAGTTTAACATATTTAAGTTAATAAAGTTTCTTTAACGTATTGAAGGTGATATAAAGCCATGGCGACATAACGACAGTACATTTGGAAGAATTCCGTAATCTTATATTTAGGTATTAAGTCGATTTTCTTGTATATACTCATTAGCAATCGATATAGAAATGCTTCAAATCATTAGTTTAACATATTTAAGTTAACAAACCTACTTTAACGCACTGAAGTTAACACAAAGCATGGCGGCATAACGGCAGTGCATGTAGAAGAATTCCGTAATCTTATGTTTAGGTATAAATTCGATTTTTTTGTATATACACATTTAGCGTAATCTTATATTTAGGTATAAAGTCGATTTTGTTGTATATAGGCATTTAGCAATCGATTTCGAAAATCTTCAACTCATGAGTTCGACATATTTAAGTTAATTAACCTTCTTTAACGTATTGAAGGTGATATAAAGCCATGGAGACATAACGACAGTACATTTGGAAGAATTCCGTAATCTTATATTTATGTATGAAGTCGATTTTCTTGTACATATGCATCTAGCAATCGATTTAGAAATGCTTCAAATCATTAGTTTAACAACCTAGTTTAACAAACCTACTTTAACGTACTGAAGTTTACACAAAGCCGCATAACATCTTATATTTAGGTATAAATTCGATTTTTTTTATATATACACATTTAGCAATCGATATCGAAATGTTTCAAATCATTAGTTTAACATATTAAGTTAATAAACATTTTTTATCTTAATGAGGTCTACATAAAGCCTTAACGGTATAACGGCAGTGCATGTAGAAGAATTCCGTAATCTTATATTTAGGTATAAATTCGATTTTTTTGTATATACCAATTTAGCAATCGATATCGAAATGCTTCAAATCATTAGTTTAACATATTTAAGTTAACAAACCTACTTTAACGCACTGAAGTTTACACAAAGCCATGGCGGCATAACGGCAGTGCATGTAGAAGAGTATTCTTATATTTAGGTATAAATTCAATTTTTTTGTATATACACATTTAGCAATCGATATCGAAATGCTTCAAATCATTAGTTTAACAAATTTAAGTTAATTAACCTTCTTTAACGTATTGAAGTTGATATAAAGCCATGGCGGCATAACGACAGTACATTTGGAAGAATTCCGTAATCTTATATTTAGGTATAAAGTCGATTTTGTTGCATATGTGCATTAAGCAATCAATTTCGAAAATCTTCAAATCATTAGTTTAACATATTTAAGTTAATTAACATTCTTTAACGTATTGAAGGTGATATAAAGCCATGGCGACATAACGACAGTACATTTGGAAGAATTCCGTAATCTTATATTTAGGTATGAAGTCGATTTTCTTGTACATATGCATTTAGCAATCGATTTTGAAATGCTTCAAATCATTAGTTTAACATATTTAAGTTAACAAACATACTTTAACGCACTGAAGTTACACAAAGCCATGGCGGCATAATATCTTATATTTAATTATAAATTCGATTTTTTTGTATATACACATTTAGCAATCGATATCGAAATGTTTCAAATCATTAGTTTAACATATTAAGTTAATAAACATTTTTTAGCTTAATGAGGTCTACATAAAGCCTTAACGGTATAACGGCAGTGCATTTAGAAGAACTCCGTAATGTTATAATTTTATATTTAGGTATAAAGTCGATTTTGTTGTATTTACACATTTAGCAGTCGATATCGAAATGCTTCAAACCATTAGTTTAACCATATTTAAAATAATTAATCTTCTTTAACGTATTGAAGTTGATACAAAACCATGGGGCATAACAACAGTACATTTGGAAGAATTCCGTAATCTTATATTTATGTATGAAGTCGATTTTCTTGTACATATGCATCTAGCAATCGATTTAGAAATGCTTCAAATCATTAGTTTAACAACCTAGTTTAAACAAACCTACTTTAACGTACTGAAGTTTACACAAAGCCGCATAACATCTTATATTTAGGTATAAATTCGATTTTTTTATATATACACATTTAGCAATCGATATCGAAATGTTTCAAATCATTAGTTTAACATATTAAGTTAATAAACATTTTTTAGCTTAATGAGGTCTACATAAAGCCTTAACGGTATAACGGCAGTGCATGTAGAAGAATTCCGTAATCTTATATTTAGGTATAAATTCGATTTTTTTGTATATACCAATTTAGCAATCGATATCGAAATGCTTCAAATCATTAGTTTAACATATTTAAGTTAACAAACCTACTTTAACGCACTGAAGTTTACACAAAGCCATGGCGGCATAACGGCAGTGCATGTAGAAGAGTATTCTTATATTTAGGTATAAATTCAATTTTTATGTATATACACATTTAGCAATCGATATCGAAATGCTTCAAATCATTAGTTTAACAAATTTAAGTTAATTAACCTTCTTTAACGTATTGAAGTTGATATAAAGCCATGGCGGCATAACGACAGTACATTTGAAGAATTCCGTAATCTTATATTTAGGTATAAAGTCGATTTTGTTGCATATGTGCATTAAGCAATCAATTTCGAAAATCTTCAAATCATTAGTTTAACATATTTAAGTTAATTAACATTCTTTAACGTATTGAAGGTGATATAAAGCCATGGCGGCATAACGACAGTACATTTGGAAGAATTCCGTAATCTTATATTTAGGTATGAAGTCGATTTTCTTGTACATATGCATTTAGCAATCGATTTTGAAATGCTTCAAATCATTAGTTTAACATATTTAAGTTAACAAACCTACTTTAACGCACTGAGTTTACACAAAGCCATGGCGGCATAATATCTTATATTTAATTATAAATTCGATTTTTTTGTATATACACATTTAGCAATCGATATCGAAATGTTTCAAATCATTAGTTTAACATATTAAGTTAATAAACATTTTTTAGCTTAATGAGGTCTACATAAAGCCTTAACGGTATAACGGCAGTGCATTTAGAAGAACTCCGTAATGTTATAATTTTATATTTAGGTATAAAGTCGATTTTGTTGTATTTACACATTTAGCAGTCGATATCGAAATGCTTCAAACCATTAGTTTAACATATTTAAAATAATTAATCTTCTTTAACGTATTGAAGTTGATACAAACCATGGCGGCATAACAACAGTTACATTTGGAAGAATTCCGTAATCTTATATTTAGGTATAAAGTCGATTTTCTTGTATATACACATTTAGCAATCGATATCGAAATGCTTCAAATCATTAGTTTAACATATTTAAGTTAAATTACCATTTTTAACCTACCGAAGGTGACATGAAGCCATGGCGGCATAACGGCAGTGCAAGTAGAAGAACTCCGTAATTTTATATTTAGGTATAACATCGATTTTGTTGTATAAACAAATTTAGCAATCACTATCGAAATGCTTCAAATCATATTTAAGTTAATTAACCCTCTTTGTCTTACTTAAGTCTACGTAAAGCCTTACCGGCATAACGGCAGTGCATTTAGAAGAATTACGTAATCTTATATTTAGGTATAAAGTCGATTTTCTTGTATATACTCATTTAGCAATCGACATCGAAATGCTTCAAATCATTATTTTAACATATTTAAAATAGTAAGGCTTCTTTAACGCACTGAAGTTAATATAAAGCCATGGCGGTATAACGGCAGTGCATGTAGAAGAATTCCGTAATCTTATGTTTAGGTATAAATTCGATTTTGTTGTATATACACATTTAGCAATCGATATCGAGATGCTTCAACTCATTAGTTTAACATTTTTAAGTTAATTAACCTTCTTTAACGTATTGAACGCTTTATAGCCATGGCGGCATAACGGCAGTGCATGTAGAAGAATTCCGTAATCTTATATTTAGGTATAAAGTCGATTTTCTTGTATATACACATTTAGCAATCGATATCGAAATGCTTCAAATCATTAGTTTAACATATAAAGTTAATAAACATTTTTTAGCTTAATGAGGTCTACATAAAGCCTTAACGGTATAACGGCAGTGCATTTAGAAGAACTCCGTAATGTTATGATTTTATATTTAGGTATAAAGTCGATTTTGTTGTATTTACATATTTAGCAGTCGATATCGAAATTAGTTTAACATATTTAAAATAATTAACCTTCTTTAACGTATGGAAGTTGATACAAACCATGGCGGCATAACGACAGTACATTTGGAAGAATTCCGTAAACTTATATTTAGGTATAAAGTCGATTTTCTTGTATATACACATTTAGCAATCGATATCGAAATACTTCAAATCATTAGTTTAACATATTTAAGTTAATTAACCTTCTTTATCTTACTAAAGTCTACAAAAGCCTTAACGGCATAACGGCAGTGCATTTGGAAGAATTCCGTAATCCTATATTTAGGTACATAGTCGATTTTCTTGTATATACTCATTTAGCAATCGATATCGAAATGCTTCAAATCATTAGTTTAACATATTTAAGTTAATAAACCTTCTTTAACGAACTGAAGATGGCATAAATCCATGGCGGGATAACTGCAGTGCATTTAGAATAATTCCATAATCTTATATTTAGGTATAAAGTCGATTTTCTTGTATATACACATTTAGCAATCGATATCGAAATGCTTCAAATCATTAGTTTAACATATTTAAGTTAATTAACCTTCTTTATCTTACTGAAGTTTACATAAAGACATAACGATATAACGGCAGTGCATTTGAAGAGTTCCGTAATCTTATATTTAGGTATAAAGTCGCTTTTCTTGTATATACTCATTTAGCAATCGATATCGAAATGCTTCAAATCATTAGTTTGACATATTTAAGTTAATAAACCTTCTTTAACTAACTGAAGTTGATATAAAAGTCGATTTTGTTGTATATACACATTTAGCAATCGATATCGAAATGCTTCAAATCATTAGTTTAACATATTTAAGTTAATTATCCTTCTATAACATATTGAAGTTGATAAAAAGCCATGGCGGCATAGCGACAGTACATTTGCCAGAATTCCGTAATCTTATATTTAGGTAGAAAGTCGATTTTCTTGTATATATGCATTAAGTAATCGATTTCAAAATGCTTCAAATAACTGGTGTAACATATCAAATTTAATAAACCTTCTTAAACGAACTGAAGTTAAAATGTGATACAAACCTTGGCGGCATAACGACAGTATATTTGGAAGAATTCCGTAATCTTATATTTAGGTATAAAGTCGATTTTGTTCTATATATGCATTTAGCAATCGATTTCGAAAATCTTCAACTCATTAGTTTGACATATTTAAGTTAATTAACCATCTTTAAGGTATTGAAGGTGAAATAAAGCCATGGCGGTATAACGACAGTAATTTGGAAGAATTCCGTAATCTTATATTTAGGTATAAAGTCGATTTTCTCGTATATATGCATTTAGAAATCGATATCGAAATGCTTCAAATCATTAGTTTAACATATTTAAGTTAATTAACCATCTTTAACGTATTGAAGGTGAAACAAAGCCATGGCGCCATAACGACAGTAATTTGGAAGAATTCCGTAATCTTATATTTCGGTATAAAGTCGATTTTCTCGTATATATACATTTAGAAATCGATATCGAAATGCTTCAAATCATTAGTTTAACATATTTAAGTTAATTAACCATCTTTAACGTATTGAAGGTGAAATAAAGCCATGGCGCCATAACGAAAGTCATTTGAAAGAATTCCGTATTCTTATATTTAGGTATAAAGTCGATTTTCTTGTATATATGCATTAAGTAATCGAAATCAAAATGCTTCAAATAACTGGTTTAACATATTTAAGTTAATAAACCTTCTTTAACTAACTGAAGTTAACATAAGGCCATGGCGGAATAACGGCAGTGCATTTTGAAGAATTCCGTTATCCAATGTTTAGGTATAAAGTCAAGTTTCTTGTACTAGCACATTTAGCAATCGATATCGAAATGCTTCAAATCATTAGTTTAACATATTTAAGTTAAATTACCATCTTTAACCTACCGAAGGTGACATAACGGCAGTGCAAGTAGAAGAATTCCGTAATTTTATATTAAGGTATAAAATAGATTTTGTTGTATAAACACATTTAGCAATCACTACCGATATGCTTCAAATCATTAGTTTAACATATTTAAGTTAATTAACCCTCTTTGTCTTACTTAAGTCTACGTAAAGCCTTACCGGCATAACGGCAGTGCATTTAGAAGAATTACGTTATCTTATATTTAGGTATAAAGTCGATTTTCTTGTATATTCTCATTTAGCAATCGACATCGAAATGCTTCAAATCATTATTTTAACATATTTAAGTTAATAAGGCTTCTTTAACGCACTGAAGTTAACATAAAGCCATGGCGGTATAACGGCAGTGCATGTAGAAGAATTCCCTAATCTTATGTTTAGGTATAAATTCGATTTTGTTGTATATACACATTTAGCAATCGATATCGAGATGCTTCATCTCATTAGTTTAACATATTTAAGTTAATTAACCTTCTTTAACGTATTGAAGTTGATATAAAGCCATGGCGGCATAACGGCAGTGCATGTAGAAGAATTCCGTTATCTTATATTTAGGTATAAAGTCGATTTTCTTGTATATACACATTTAGCAATCGATATCGAAATTCTTCAAATCATTAGTTTAACATATTAAGTTAATAAACATTTTTTAGCTTAATGAGGTCTACATAAAGCCTTAACGGTATAACGGCTGTGCATTTAGAAGAACTCCGTAATGTTATAATTTTATATTTAGGTATAAAGTCGATTTTGTTGTATTTACATATTTAGCAGTCAATATCGAAATGCTTCAAACCATTAGTTTAACATATTTAAAATAATTAACCTTCTTTAACGTATGGAAGTTGATACAAACCATGGCGGCATAACGACAGTACATTTGGAAGAATTCCGTAAACTTATATTTAGGTATAAAGTCGATTTTCTTGTATATACACATTTAGCAATCGATATCGAAATGCTTCAAATCATTTGTTGAACATATTAAGTTAAAAAACATTTTTTGGCTTACTGAAGTCTACATAAAGCTTTAACGGTACAGCGGCAGTGCATTTAGAAAAATTACGTAATGTTATAATTTTATATTTTGGTATACAGTCGATTTTCATGTATTTGCACATTTAGCAATCGATATCGAAATGCTTCAAACCACTAGTTTAACATATTTAGAATAATTAACCTTCTTTAACGTATTGAAGGTGATACAAAGCCATGGTGGCATAACGACAGTTCATTTTGAAGAAGAGTTCCGTAATCTTATATTTAGGTATAAAGTCGATTTTCTTGTATATACACATTAAGCAATCGATATCGAAATGTTTCAAATCATAAGTTTGACATATTTAAGTTAATTAATCCTTTTTGTCTTACTGAAGTCTACAAAAGCCTTAACGGCATAACGGCAATGCATTTTTAAGAGTTCCGTAAACTTATATTTAGTTATAAAGTCGATTTTGTTGCATATACGTATTTAGCAATCGATAACGAAATGCTTCAAGTCATTAGTTTCACATATTTAAGTTAACATATTTAAGTTACTTAACCCTCTTTTTCTTACTGAAGTCTACAAAAGCCTTAACGGCATAACGGCAATGCAATTTTAAGAGTTCCGTAAACTTATATTTAGGTATAAAATTGATTTTCTTGTATATACACATTTAGCAATCGACATCGAAATGTTTCAAATCATTAGTTTGACATATTAAAGTTAATTAACCATCTTTAACATATTGAAAGTGAAATAATCCATGGCGCCATAACGACAGTAGTTTGGAAGAATTCCGTAATCTTAAATTTAGGCATAAAGTCGATTTTCTTGTAGAAACAAATTTTGCAATCGATATCGAAATGCTTCAAATAACTGGTTTAGCATATTTAAGTTAATTAACCTTCTTTATCTTACTGAAGTTTACATAAAGCCATAACGGCATAATGGCAGAATATTTATATGAACTCCGTTATCTTATATTTAGGTATAAAGTCGGTTTTGTTGTACATACACATTTAGCAATCGATATCGAAATGCTTCAAATCATTAGTTTAACATATTTAAGTTACTTAACCCTCTTTTTCTTACTGAAGTCTGCAAAAGCCTTAACGGCATAACGGCAGTGCATTTAGAAAAATTACGTAATCTTATATTTAGGTATGAATTCGATTTTCTTGTATATACTCATTTAGCAATCGATATCGAAAATCTTCAAATCATTAGTTTAACATATTTAAGTTAATTAACCTTCTTTGACGTAATGAAGGTGACATAAAGCCATGGCGGCATAACAGCAGTGTATGCAGAAGAATTCCGTAATCTTATATTTAGGTATATAGTCGATTTCCTTGTATATACACATTTAGCAATCGATATCGATATGCTTCAAATAACAGGTTTAGCTAATTTAGGTTAATTTACCTTCTTTATCTTACTGAAGTTTACATTAAGCCATAGTGGCATAACGGCAGTTTATTTGGGTGAATTTCGTAATCTTTTATTTAGGTATAAAATCGATTTTCTTGTATATACACATTTAGCAATCGATATAGAAATGCTTCAGCTCATTAGTTTAATATATTTAAGTTAATAAACCTTCTTTAACGATCTGAAGTGAGCATATAGCCATGGAGGCATAACGGCAGTGCATGTAGAAGAATTCCATAATCTTATACAGTATAAAGTCGATTTTCTTGTATATACATATTTAGCTATCGATATCGAAATGCTTCAAATCATTAGTTTAACATATTAAGTTAATAAACATGTTTTAGCTTACTGAAGTCTACATAAAGCCTTAACGGTATAACGGCAGTGCATTTAGAAGAATTCCGTAATGTTATAATTTTATATTTAGGTGTAAAGTCAATTTTCTTGCATTTACACATTTAGCAGTCGATATCAAAATGCTTCAAATCATTAGTTTAATATATTTAAGTTAATTAACCTTCTTTAACGTATTGAAGTTAACGATATCGAAATGCTTCAAATAACTGGTTTAACATATTTAAGTTAATAAACCTTCTTTAACTAACTGAAGTTAACATAAGGCCATGGCGGAATAACGGCAGTGCATTTGGAAGAATTCCGTTATCCTATGTTTAGGTATAAAGTCAAGTTTCTTGTAATAGCACATTTAGCAATCGATATCGAAATGCTTCAAATCATTAGTTTAACATATTTAAGTTAAATTACCATCTTTAACCTGCCGAAGGTGACATGAAGCCATGGCGGCATAACGGCAGTGCAAGTAGAAGAATTCCGTAATTTTATATTTTGGTATAAAATCGATTTTGTTGAATAAACACATTGAGCAATCAATATCGAAATGCTTCAAACCATTAGTTTAACATATTTAAGTTAATTTACCCTCTCTGTCTTCCTTAAGTCTACGTAAAGCCTTACCGGCATAACGGCAGTGCATTTAGAAGAATTACGTAATCTTATATTTAGGTATGAATTCGATTTTCTTGTATATACTCATTTAGCAATCGATATCGAAATACTTCAAATCATTAGTTCAACATATTTAAGTTAAAAAACCTTCTTTAACGCACTGAAGTTTACATAAAGCCATAACGGTATAACGGCAGTGCATGTAGAAAAATTCCGTAAACTTATATTTAGGTATAAAGTCGATTTTGTTGTATATACACATTTAGCAATCGACAACGAAATGCTTCAAGTCATTAGTTTAACATATTTAAGTTAATTTACCCTCTTTGTCTTCCTTAAGTCTACGTAAAGCCTTACCGGCATAACGGCAGTGCATGTAGAAGAATTACGTAATCTTATATTTAGGTATAAAGTCGATTTTCTTATATATACTCATTTAGCAATCGACATCGAAATGCTTCAAATCATTATTTTAACATATTTAAGTTAATAAGGCTTCTTTAACGCACTGAAGTTAACATAAAGCCATGGTGGTATAACGGCAGTGCATGTAGAAAAATTCCGTAATCTTATATTTAGGTATAAAGTCGATTTTGTTGTATATGCACATTTAGCAATCGATAACGAAATGCTTCAAGTCATTAGTTTAACATATTCAAGTTAATTAACCTTCTTTATCTTACTGAAGTTTACATAAAGCCATAGCTGTATAACGGCAGTGCATTTGGAAGAATTCCGTAATCTTATATTTAGGTATAAAGTCGATTTTGTTGTATATACACATTTAGCAATCGATATCGAGATGCTTCAACTCATTAGTTTAACATATTTAAGTTAGTTAACCCTCTTTATCTTACTGAAGTCTACAAAAGCCTTAACGGCATAACGGCAGTGCATTTAAAAGAATTCCGTTATCTTATATTTTGGTATAAAGTCAATTTTTTTGTACATACTCATTTAGCAATCGATTTTGAAATGCTTCAATTCATTAGTTTAACATATTTAAGTTAATTTACTTTCTTAAACGTAATGAAGGTGATATAAGGCCACGGCGGCATAACGACAGTGCATGTAGAAGAATTCCGTAATTTTATATTTAAGAGTCGATTTTCTTGTATTTACACCATTAGTCATTAGTTTAACATATTTAAGTAAATTAATCCTCTTTATCTTACTGAAGTCTACAAAAGCCTTAACGGCATAACGGCAGTACATTTGGAAGAGTTCCATAATCTTATATTTAGGTATTAAATCGATTTTCTTGTATATACGCATTTAGCAATCGACATCGAAATTCTTTAACTCGTTAGTTTAACTAATTTAATTTAATAAACCTTCTTTAACTATCTGAAGTTGGCATAACGGCAGTGGATGTAGAAGAATTCCGTTATCTTATATTAGGCATAAAGTCGTTTTTCTTGTATATACACATTTTTAAATCGATATCGAAATGCTTCAAATCATTTGTTAAACATATTAAGTTAAAAAACATTTTTTGGCTTACTGAAGTCTACATAAAGCTTTAACGGTACAGCGGCAGTGCATTTAGAAGAATTACGTAATGTTATAATTTTATATTTTGGTATAAAGTCGATTTTCATGTATTTGCACATTTAGCAATCGATATCGAAATGCTTCAAACCATTAGTTTAACATATTTAGAATAATTAACCTTCTTTAACCTATTGAAAGTGATACAAAGCCATGGTGGCATAACGACAGTTCATTTTGAAGAAGAGTTCCGTAATCTTATATTTAGGTATAAAGTCGATTTTCTTGTATATACACATTAAGCAATCGATATCGAAATGTTTCAAATCATAAGTTTAACATATTTAAGTTAATTAATCCTTTTTGTCTTACTGAAGTCTACAAAAGCCTTAACGGCATAACGGCAATGCATTTTTAAGAGTTCCGTAAACTTATATTTAGTTATAAAGTCGATTTTGTTGCATATACGTATTTAGCAATCGATAACGAAATGCTTCAAGTCATTAGTTTAACATATTTAAGTTAACATATTTAAGTTACTTAACCCTCTTTTTCTTACTGAAGTCTGCAAAAGCCATAACGGTATAACGGCAGTGCATTTGGAAGAATTCCGTAAACTTATATTTAGGTATAAAGTCGATTTTGTTGTATATACACATTTAGCAATCGATATCGAGATGCTTCAACTCATTGGGTTAACAAATTTAAGTTAATAAACCTTCCTTAACGAACTGAAGTTGGCATAAAGCCATGGCGGCATAACGGCAGTGCATGTAGAAGAATTCCGTTATCTTATATTTAGGTATTAAGTCGATTTTCTTGTATATACACATTTAGCAATCGATATCGAAATGCTTCAAATCATTAGTTTAACATATTTAAGTTAATAAACCTTCTTTAACTCACTGAAGTCTACATAAAGCCTTAACGGTATAACTGCAGTGCATTCAGAAGAATTCCCTAATCTTCTATTCAGGTATAAAGTCGATTTTCTTGTATTTACATATTAAGCAATCGATATCGAAATGCTTCAAATCAATAGTTTAACATATTTAAGCTAATTAAACCTCTCTATCTTACTGAAGTCTACATAAAGAATTAACGGCATAACTGCAGTGCATTTAAAAGAATTCCGTTATCTTATATTTAGGTATAAAGTCGATTTTGTTGTATATACACATTTAGCAAGCGATATCGAAATGCTTTCAATCATTAGTTTAACATATTTAAGTTAATTAACCTTCTTTAACGTACTGAAGTTGATATAAAGAAATGGCGGCATAACGGCAGTGCATTTAGAAGAATTCCGTAATCTTTTATTTTGATATAAAGTCGATTTTCTTTTATATACACATTTAGATATCAATATCGAACTCTTCAAATCATTAGTTTAACAAATTAAGTTAATAAACATTTTTTAGCTTACTAAAGGCTACATAAAGCCTTAACGGTATAACAGCAGTGCATTTAAAAGAATTCCGTAATCTTATATTTAGGTGTAAAGTCTATTTTGTTGTATATAAACATTTAGCAATCGATATCGAGATGCTTCAACTCATTAGCTTAACATATCTAAGTTAATAAACCTTCTTTAACGAACTGAAGTTAACATAAAGCCATAACGGCATAACGGCAGTGCATTTAGAAGAATTCCGTAATCTTATATTTAGGTATAAATCCGATTTTCTTGTATATGCACATATAGCAAGCGATATTGAAATGCTTCAAATCATTAGTTTAACATATTTAAGTTAATTAACTTTCTTTAACGTAATGAAGGTGATATAAAGTCACGGCGGCATAACGACAGTGCATGTAGAGAATTCCGTAATTTTATATTTAAGTATATAGTCGATTTTCTTGTATTTACACCATTAGTCATTAGTTTAACATATTTAAGTAAATTAATCATCTTTATCTTACTGAAGTCTACAAAAGCCTTAACGGCATAACGGCAGTGCATTTGGAAGAGTTCCATAATCTTATATTTAGGTATTAAGTCGATTTTGTTGTATATACGCAATTAGCAATCGGCATCGAAATGCTTTAACTCATTAGTTTAACTAATTTAAGTTAATTAACCTTCTTTAACGATCTGAAGTTGGCATAACGGCAGTGGATGGAGAAGAATTCCGTTATCTTATATTAGGCATAAAGTCGATTTTCTTGTATATACACATTTTTCAATCGATATCGAAATGCTTCAAATCATTTGTTAAACATCTTAAGTTAAAAAACATTTTTTAGCTTACTGTAGTCTACATAAAGCTTTAACGGTACAGCGGCAGTGCATTTAGAAGAATTACGTAATGCTATAATTTTATATTTAGGTATAAAGTCGATTTTCTTGTATTTACATATTAAGCAATCGATATCGAAATGCTTCAAATCATTAGTTTAACATATTTAGAATAATTAATCTTCTTTAACGTATTGAAGGTGATACAAAGCCATGGTGGCATAACGACAGTTCATTTGGAAGAATTCCGTAATCTTATATTTAGGTATAAAGTCGATTTTCTTGTATATACACATTAAGCAATCGATATCGAAATGCTTCAAATCATAAGTTTAACATATTAAAGTTAATTAAACCTCTTTTTCTTACTGAAGTCTACAAAAGCCTTAACGGCATAACGGCAATGCATTTTTAAGAGTTCCGTAATCTTATATTTAGTTATAAAGTCGATTTTGTTGTATATACGTATTTAGCAATCGATAACGAAATGCTTCAAGTCATTAGTTTAACATATTTAAGTTAACATATTTAAGTTGTTTAACCTTCTTTATCTTACTGAAGTTTACATAAAGCCATAACGGTATAACGGCAGTGCATTTGAAAGAACTCCGTTATCTTATATTTAGGTATTAAGTCGATTTTGTTGTATATACACATTTAGCAATCGATATCGAGATGCTTCAACTCATTAGTTTAACATATTTAAGTTAATAAACCTTCTTTAACGAACTGAAGTTGGCATAAAGCCATGGCGGCATAACGGCAGTGCATGTAGAAGAATTCCGTTATCTTATATTTAGGTATTAAGTCGATTTTCTTGTATATACACATTTAGCAATCGATATCGAAATCCTTCAAATCATTAGTATAACATATTTAAGTTAATAAACCTTCTTTAACTCACTGAAGTCTACATAAAGCCTTAACGGTATAACTGCAGTGAATTCAGAAGAATTCCGTAATCTTATATTTAGGTATATAGTCGATTTCCTTGTATATACACATTTAGCAATCGATATCGAAATGCCTCAAATAACAGGTTTAGCATATTTAGGTTAATTTACCTTCTTTATCTTACTGAAGTTTACATTAAGCCATAGCGGCATAACGGCAGTATATTTGGGTGAATTCCGTAATCTTTTATTTAGGTATAAAATCGATTCTCTTGTATATACACATTTAGCAATCGATATAGAAATGCTTCAGCTCATTAGTTTAACATATTTAAGTTAATAAACCTTCTCTAACGATCTGAAGTGGACATATAGCCATGGAGGCATAACGGCAGTGCATGTAGAAGAATTCCATAATCTTATATTTAGGTATAAAGTCGGTTTTCTTGTATATACATATTTAGCTATCGATATCGAAATGCTTCAAATCATTAGTTTAACTTATTAAGTTAATAAACATGTTTTAGCTTACTGAAGCCTACATAAAGCCTTAACGGTATAACGGCAGTATATTTAGAAGATTTCCGTAATGTTATAATTTTATATTTAGGTGTAAAGTCGATTTTCTTGCATTTACACATTTAGCAGTCGATATCAATATGCTTCATTAGTTTAACATATTTAAGTTAATTAACCTTCTTTAACGTATTGAAGTTGACATAGAGCCATGGCGGCATAACAACAATATATTTGGAAGAATTCCGTAATTTTATATTTAGGTATAAAGTCGATTATCTTGTATATACACATTAAGCAATCGATATCGAAATGCTTCAAATCATTAGTTTAACATATTTAAGTTAATAAACCTTCTTTAACTCACTGAAGTCTACATAAAGCCTTAACGGCATAACCTCAGTGCATTTAGAAGAATTCCGTTATCTTATATTTAGGTATAAATTCGATTTTCTTGTATATACACATTTAGCCATCTATATCGAAATGTCTCAAATCATTAGTATAACATATTTATGTTAATAAACCTTCTTTAACGCACGGAAGTCTACATAAAGCCTTAACGGAATAACTGCACTGCATTTAGAAGAATTCCGTAATTTTATATTTAGGTATAAATTAGACTTTCTTGTATATATGCATTTAGAAATCGATATCGAAATGCTTCAAATCATTAGTTTAACATATTTAAGTTAATTAACCTTCTTTAACGTATTGAAGTTGATATAAAGCCATGGCGGCAGATCGACAGTGCATGAAGAAGAATTCCGTAATCTTATATTTAGGTATAATGTCGATTTTCTTGTATATACACACTTAGCAATCGATATCGAAATGCTTCAAATCATTAGTTTAACATATTTAAGTTAATAAAA
This sequence comes from Bactrocera correcta, assembly GCA_027475135.1. Classification (NCBI taxonomy): domain Eukaryota; kingdom Metazoa; phylum Arthropoda; class Insecta; order Diptera; family Tephritidae; genus Bactrocera; species Bactrocera correcta. The sequence continues at coordinate 31,693 of JAPZAG010000372.1, read as the reverse complement.
CTTCTTTAACGCACTGAAGTCTACATAAAGCCTTAACGGTATAACTGCACTGCATTTAGAAGAATTCCGTTATCTTATATTTAGGTATAAATATGACTTTCTTGTATATATTGATTTAGCAATCGATATCAAAATGCTTCAAACCATTAGTTTAACATATTTAAAATAATTAAACTTCTTTAACTTATTGAATTTGATACAAAGACATGGCGGCATAATGACAGTACATTTGGAAGAATTCCGTAATCTTATATTTAGGTATAAAGTCGCTTTTCTTGTACATACACATTCAGCAGTCGATATCGAAATACTTCAAATCATTAGTTTAACATATTTAAGTTAATAAACCTTCTTTAACGCACTGAAGTCTACATAAAGCCTTAACGGCATAACGGCAGTGCATTTAGAAGAATTCCGTTATCTTATATTTAGGTATAAATTCGATTTTCTTGTATATACACATTTAGCAGGCGATATCGAAATACTTCAAATCCTTAGTTTAACATATTTAAGTTAATTAAACTTCTTTAACGTATTGAAGTTGATAAAGAACCACGGCGGCATAACGACAGTACATTTGGAAGAACTCCGTAGTCTTATATTTAGGTATAAAGTCGATTTTCTTGTATATATGCATTAAGCAATCGATATCGAAATGCTTCAAATAACTGGTTTAACATATTTAAGTTAATAAACTTTCTTTAACGAACTGAAGTTAATATAAAGCCATAACGGCATATCGGCAGTGCATTTAGAAGAATTACGTAATCTTATATTTAGGTATGAATTCGATTTTCTTGTATATACTCATTTAGCAATCGATATCGAAATACTTCAAATCATTAGTTTAACATATTTAAGTTAATAAACCTTCTTTAACGCACTGAAGTTTACATAAAGCCATAACGGTATAACGGCAGTGCATTTGGAAGAATTCCGTAATCTTATATTTAGGTATAAAGTCGATTTTGTTGTAAATACACATTTAGCAATCGATAACGAAATGCTTCAAGTCATTAGTTTAACATATTTAAGTAAATTAACCTTCTTTATCTTACTGAAGTTTACATAAAGCCATAACGGTATAACTGCAGTGCATTTGGAAGAATTCCGTAATCTTATATTTAGGTATAAAGTCGATTTTGTTGTATATACACATTTAGCAATCGATATCGAGATGCTTCAACTCATTTGTTTAACATATTTAAGTAAGTTAACCCTCTTTATCTTATTGAAGTCTACAAAAGCCTTAACGGTATAACGGCAGTGCATTTGGAAGAATTCCGTAATCTTATATTTAGGTATAAAGTCGATTTTGTTGTATATACACATTTAGCAATCGATAAAGAAATGATTCAAGTCATTAGTTTAACATATTTAAGTAAATGAATCCTCTTTATCTTACTGAAGTCTACAAAAGCCTTAACGGCATAACGGAAGTGCACTTGGAAGAGTTCCATAATCTTATATTTAGGTATTAAATCGATTTTCTTGTATATACGCATTTAGCAATCGACATCGAAATGCTTTAGCTATTAGTTTAACTAATTTAAGTTAATAAACCTTCTTTAACGATATGAAGTTGGCATAACGGCAGAAGATGTAGAAGAATTCCGTTATCTTATATTAGGCATAAAGTCGATTTTCTTGTATATACACATTTTTCAATCGATATCGAAATGCTTCAAATCATTTGTTAAACATATTAAGTTAAAAAACATTTTTTAGCTTACTGAAGTCTACATAAAGCTTTAACGGTACAGCGGCAGTGTATTTAGAAGAATTACGTAATGTTATAATTTTATATTTAGGTATAAAGTCGATTTTCTTGTATATGCACATTTAGCAATCGATATCGAAATGCTTCAAACCATTAGTTTAACATATTTAGAATAACTAACCTTCTTTAACGTATTGAAGGTGATACAAAGCCATGGTGGCATAACGACAGTTCATTTGGAAGAATTCCGTAATCTTATATTTAGGTATAAAGTCGATTTTCTTGTATATACACATTAAGCAATCGATATCGAAATGCTTAAAATCATAAGTTTAACATATTTAAGTTAAATGATCCTTTTTGTCTTACTGAAGTCTAACATAAAGCCATAACGGCATAACGGCAGTGCATTTAGAAGAATTCCGTAATCTTATATTTAGGTATAAATCCGATTTTCTTGTATATACACATTTAGCAAGCGATATTGAAATGCTTCAAATCATTAGTTTAACATTTTTAAGTTAATTAACTTTCTTTAACGTAATGAAGGTGATATAAAGCCACGGCGGCATAACGACAGTGCATGTAGAAGAATTCCGTAATTTTATATTTAAGTATATAGTCGATTTTCTTGTATTTATACCATTAGTCATTAGTTTAACATATTTAAGTAAATTAATCCTCTTTATTTTACTGAAGTCTACAAAAGCCTTAGCGGCATAACGGCAGTGCATTTGGAAGAGTTCCATAATCTTGTATTTAGGTATTAAGTCGATTTTGTTGTATATACGCATTTAGCAATCGGCATCGAAATACTTTAACTCATTAGTTTAACTAATTTAAGTTAATAAACCTTCTTTAACGATCTGAAGTTGGCATAACGGCAGTGGATGTAGAAGAATTCCGTTATCTTATATTAGGCATAAAGTCGATTTTCTTGTATATACACATTTTTCAATCGATATCGAAATGCTTCAAATCATTTGTTAAACATCTTAAGTTAAAAAACATTTTTTAGCTTACTGAAGTCTACATAAAGCTTTAACGGTACAGCGAAAGTGCATTTAGAAGAATTACGTAGTGTTATAATTTTATATTTAGGCATAAAGTCGATTTTGTTGTATTTACATATAAAGCAATCGATATCGAAATGCTTCAAATCATTAGTTTAACATATTTAGAATAATCAATCTTCTTTAACGTGATACAAAGCCATGGTGGCATAACGACAGTTCATTTGGAAGAATTCCGTAATCTTATATTTAGGTATAAAGTCGATTTTCTTGTATATACACATTAAGCAATCGATATCGAAATGCTTCAAATCATAAGTTTAACATATTTAAGTTAATTAACCTTCTTTAACGTATTGAAGTTGATATAAAGAAATGGAGGCATAACGGCAGTGCATTTAGAAGAATTCCGTAATCTTTTATTTATGTATAAAGTCGATTTTCTTTTATATACACATTTAGATATCGATATCGAAATGCTTCAAATCATTAGTTTAACATATTAAGTTAATAAACATTTTTTAGCTTACTGAAGTCTACATAAAGCCTTAACGGTATAACAGCAGTGCATTTAAAAGAATTCCGTAATCTTATATTTAGGTATAAAGTCTATTTTGTTGTATATACACATTTAGCAATCGATATCGAGATGCTTCAACTCATTAGCTTAACATATTTAAGTTAATAAACCTTCTTTAACGAACTGAAGTTAACATAAAGCCATAACGGCATAACGGCAGTGCATTTAGAAGAATTCCGTAATCTTATATTTAGGTATAAATCCGATTTTCTTGTATATACACATTTAGCAAGCGATATTGAAATGCTTCAAATCATTAGTTTAACATATTTAAGTTAATTAACTTTCTTTAACGTAATGAAGGTGATATAAAGCCACGGCGGCATAACGACAGTGCATGTAGAAGAATTCCGTAAGTTTATATTTAAGTATATAGTCGATTTTCTTGTATATACACATTTAGCAATCGATATCGAAATGCTTCAAATCATTAGTTTAACATATTTAAGTTAATAAACCTTCTTTAGCTCACTGAAGTCTACATAAAGCCTTAACGGTATAGCTGCAGTGCATTCAGAAGAATTCCGTAATCTTGTATTTAGGTATATAGTCGATTTCCTTGTATATACACATTTAGCAATCGTTATCGAAATGCTTCAAATAACAGGTTTAGCATATTTAGGTTAATTTACCTTCTTTATCTTACTGAAGTTTACATTAAGCCATAGCGGCATAACGGCAATATATTTGGGTGAATTCCGTAATCTTTTATTTAGGTATAAAATCGATTTTCTAGTATATACACATTTAGCAATCGATATAGAAATGCTTCAGCTCATTAGTTTAACATATTTAAGTTAATAAACCTTCTCTAACGATCTGAAGTGGGCATATAGCCATGGAGGCATAACGGCAGTGCATGTAGAAGAATTCCATAATTTTATATTTAGGTATAAAGTCGATTTTCTTGTATATACATATTTAGCTATCGATATCGAAATGCTTCAAATCATTAGTTTAACTTATTAAATTAATAAACATGTTTTAGCTTACTGAAGTCTACATAAAGCCTTATCGGTATAACGGCAGTTCATTTAGAAGAATTCCGTAATGTTATAATTTTATATTTAGGTGTAAAGTCGATTTTCTTGCATTTACACATTTAGCAGTCGATATCAATATGCTTCAAATCATTAGTTTAACATATTTGAGTTAATTAACCTTCTTTAACGTATTGAAGTTGACATAGAGCCATGGCGGCATAACAACAGTATATTTGGAAGAATTCCGCAATTTTATATTTAGGTATAAAGTCGATTTTCTTGTATATACACATTTAGCAATCGATATGGAAATGCTTCAAATCATTAGTTTAACATATTTAAGTTAATAAACCTTCTTTAACTCACTGAAGTCTACATAAAGCCTTAACGGCATAACGGCAGTGCATTTAGAAGAATTCCGTTATCTTATATTTAGGTATAAATTCGATTTTCTTGTATATACACATTTAGCCATCTATATCGAAATGACTCAAATCATAAGTTTAACATATTTAAGTTAATAAACCTTCTTTAACGCACTGAAGTCTACATAAAGCCTTAACGGAATAACTGCACTGCATTTAGAAGAATTCCGTAATTTTATATTTAGGTATAAATTAGACTTTCTTGTATATATGCATTTAGAAATCGATATCGAAATGCTTCAAATCATTAGTTTAACATATTTAAGTTAATTAACTTTCTTTAACGTATTAAAGTTGATATAAAGCCATGGCGGCAGAACGACAGTGCATGTAGAAGAATTCCGTAATCTTATATTTAGGTATAAAGTCGATTTTCTTGTATATACACATTCAGCAGTCGATATCGAAATACTTCAAATCATTAGTTTAACATATTTAAGTTAATAAACCTTCTTTAACGCACTGAAGTCTACATAAAGCCTTAACGGCAGTGCATTTGGAAGAATTCCGTTATCTTATATTTAGGTATAAATTCGATTTTCTTGTATATACACATTTAGCAAGCGATATCGAAATACTTCAAATCCTTAGTTTAACATATTTAAGTTAATTAAACTTCTTTAACTTATTGAAGTTGATAAAGAGCCATGGCGGCATAACGACAGTACATTTGGAAGAACTCCGTAGACTTATATTTAGGTATGAAGTCGATTTTCTTGTATATATGCATTAAGCAATCGATAACGAAATGCTTCAAGTCATTAGTTTAACATATTTAAGTTAATCAACCTTCTTTATCTTACTGAAGTTTACATAAAGCCATAACGGTATAACGGCAGTGCATTTGGAAGAATTCCGTAATCTTATATTTAGGTATAAAGTCGATTTTCTTGTATATACACATTTAGCAATCGATATCGAGATGCTTCAACTCATTAGTTTAACATATTTAAGTTAGTTAACCCTCTTTATCTTACTGAAGTCTACAAAAGCCTTAACGGCATAACGGCAGTGCATTTAAAAGAATTCCGTTATCTTATATTTAGGTATAAAGTCGATTTTTTTGTACATACTCATTTAGCAATCGATATCGAAATGCTTCAAATCATTAGTTTAACATATTTAAGTTAATTAACTTTCTTTAATGGAATGAAGGTGATATAAGGCCACGGCGGCATAACGACAGTGCATGTAGAAGAATTCCGTAATTTTATATTTAAGTATATAGTCGATTTTCTTGTATTTACACCATTAGTCATTAGTTTAACATATTTAAGTAAACTAATCATCTTTATCTTACTGAAGTCTACAAAAGCCTTAACGGCATAACGGCAGTGCATTTGGAAGGGTTCCATAATCTTATATTTAGGTATTAAATCGATTTTTTTGTATATACGCATTTAGCAATAGACATCGAAATGCTTTAACTCATTAGTTTAACTAATTTAAGTTAATAAACCTTCTTTAACGATCTGAAGTTGGCATAACGGCAGTGGATGTAGAAGAATTCCGTTATCTTATATTAGGCATAAAGTCGATTTTCTTGTATATACACATTTTTCAATCGATATCGAAATGCTTCAAGTCATTTGTTAAACATATTAAGTTAAAAAACATTTTTTAGCTTACTGAAGTCTACATAAAGCTTTAACGGTACAGCGGCAGTGTATTTAGAAGAATTACGTAATGTTATAATTTTATAGTTAGGTATAAAGTCGATTTTCTTGTATATGCACATTTAGCAATCGATTTTGAAATGCTTCAAACCATTAGTTTAATATATTTAGAATAATTAACCTTCTTTAACGTTTTGAAGGTGATACAAAGCCATGGTGGCATAACGACAGTTCATTTGGAAGAGTTCCGAAATCTTATATTTAGGTATAAAGTCGATTTTCTTGTATATACACATTAAGCAATCGATATCGAAATGCTTCAAATCATAAGTTTAACATGTTTAAGTTAATTAATCCTTTTTGTCTTACTGAAGTCTACAAAAGCCTTAACGGCATAACGGCAATGCATTTTTAAGAGTTCCGTAAACTTATATTTAGTTATAAAGTCGATTTTGTTGCATATTCGTATTTAGCAATCGATAACGAAATGCTTCAAGTCATTAGTTTAACATATTTAAGTTAACATATTTAAGTTAATTAACCTTCTTTATCTTACTGAAGTTTACATAAAGCCATAACGGTATAACGGCAGTGCATTTGGAAGAATTCCGTAAACTTATATTTAGGTATAAAGTCGATTTTGTTGTATATACACATTTAGCAATCGATATCGAGATGCTTCAAATCATTAGCTTAACATATTTAAGTTAATTAACCTTCTTTAACGAACTGAAGTTGGCATAAAGCCATGGCGGCATAACGGCAGTGCATGTAGAAGAATTCCGTTATCTTATATTTAGGTATTAAGTTGATTTTCTTGTATATACACATTTAGCAATCGATATCGAAATGCTTCAAATCATTAGTTTAACATTTTTAAGTTAATAAACCTTCTTTAACTCACTGAAGTCTACATAAAGCCTTAACGGTATAACTGCAGTGCATTCAGAAGAATTCCCTAATCTTCTATTTAGGTATAAAGTCGATTTTCTTGTATTTACATATTAAGCAATCGATATCGAAATGCTTCAAATCATTAGTTTAACATATTTAAGTTAATTAACCCTCTCTATCTTACTGAAGTCTACAAAAAGAACTAACGGCATAACGGCAGTGCATTTCAAAGAATTCCGTTATCTTATATTTAGGTATAAAGTCGATTTTGTTGTATATACACATTTAGCAAGCGATATCGAAATGCTTTCAATCATTAGTTTAACATATTTAAGTTAATTAACCTTCTTTAACGTATTGAAGTTGATATAAAGCCATGGCGGCATAACGGCAGTGCATTTAGAAGAATTCCGTAATCTTATAGTTAGGTATAAAGTCGATTTTCTTGTATATACACATTTAGCGAGCGATATCGAAATGCTTCAAATCATTAGTTTAACATATTTAAGTTAATCAACCTTCTTTAACGTATTGAAGTTGATATAAAGAAATGGCGGCATAACGGCAGTGCATTTAGAAGAATTCCGTAATCTTTTATTTAGGTATGAAGTCGATTTTCTTTTATATACACATTTAGATATCGATATCGAAATACTTCAAATCATTAGTTTAACATATTAAGTTAATAAACATTTTTTAGCTTACTGAAGTCTACATAAAGCCTTAACGGTATAACAGCAGTGCATTTAAAAGAATTCCGTAATCTTATATTAAGGTATAAAGTCTATTTTGTTGTATATACACATTTAGCAATCGATATCGAGATGCTTCAACTCATTAGCTTAACATATCTAAGTTAATAAACCTTCTTTAACGAACTGAAGTTAACATAAAGCCATAATGGCATAACGGCAGTGCATGTAGAAGAATTCCGTAATTTTATATTTAAGTATATAACCGATTTTCTTGTATTTACACCATTAGTCATTAGTTCAACATATTTAAGTAAATTAATCCTCTTTATCTTACTTAAGTCTACAAAAGCCTTAACGACATAAGGGCAGTGCATTTGGAAAAGTTCCATAATCTTATATTTAGGTATTAAGTCGATTTTGTTGTATATACGCTTTTAGCAATCGACATCGAAATGCTTTCACCCATTAGTTTAACTAATTTAAGTTAATAAACCTTCTTTAACGATCTGAAGTTGGCATAACGGCAGTGGGTGTAGAAGAATTCCGTTATCTTATTGTAGGCATAAAGTCGATTTTCTTGTATATACACATTTTTCAATCGATATCGAAATGCTTCAAATCATTTGTTAAACATCTTAAGTTAAAAAACATTTTTTAGCTTACTGAAGTCTACTTAAAGCTTTAACGGTACAGCGGCAGTGCATTTAGAAGAATTACGTAATGTTATAATTTTATATTTAGGTATAAAGTCGATTTTCTTGTATTTACATATTAAGCAATCGATATCGAAATGCTTCAAATCATTAGTTTAACATATTTAGAATAATTAATCTTCTTTAACGTATTGAAGGTGATACAAAGCCATGGTGGCATAACGACAGTTCATTTGGAAGAATTCCGTAATCTTATATTTAGGTATAAAGTCGATTTTCTTGTATATACACATTAAGCAATCGATATCGAAATGCTTCAAATCATAAGTTTAACATATTTAAGTTAATTAATCCTCTTTGTCTTACTGAAGTCTACAAAAGCCTTAACGGCATAACGGCAATGCATTTTTAAGAGTTCCGTAAACTTCTATTTAGTTATAAAGTCGATTTTGTTGTATATACGTATTTAGCAATCGATAACGAAATGCTTCAAGTCATTAGTTTAACATATTTAAGTTAACATATTTAAGTTAATTAACCTTCCTTATCTTACTGAAGTTTACATAAAGCCATAACGGTATAACGGCAGTGCATTTGGAAGAATTTCGTAAACTTATATTTAGGTATAAAGTCGATTTTGTTATATATACACATTTAGCAATCGATATCGAGATGCTTCAACTCATTAGTTTAACATATTTAAGTTAATAAACCTTCTTTAACGAACTGAAGTTGGCATAAAGCCATGGCGGCATAACGGCAGTGCATGTAGAAGAATTCCGTTATCTTATATTTAGGTATTAAGTCGATTTTCTTGTATATACACATTTAGCAATCGATATCGAGATGCTTCAACTCATTAGTTTAACATATTTAAGTTAGTTAACCCTCTTTATCTTACTGAAGTCTACAAAAGCCTTAACGGCATAACGGCAGTGCATTTAAAAGAATTCCGTTATCTTATATTTAGGTATAAAGTCGATTTTTTTGTACATACTCATTTAGCAATCGATATCGAAATGCTTCAAATCATTAGTTTAACATATTTAAGTTAATTAACTTTCTTTAACGTAATGAAGGTGATATAAGGCCACGGCGGCATAACGACAGTGCATGTAGAAGAATTCCGTAATTTTATATTTAAGTATATAGTCGATTTTCTTGTATTTACACCATTAGTCATTAGTTTAACATATTTAAGTAAATTAATCATCTTTATCTTACTGAAGTCTACAAAAGCCTTAACGGCATAACGGCAGTGCATTTGGAAGGGTTCCATAATCTTATATTTAGGTATTAAATCGATTTTTTTGTATATACGCATTTAGCAATCGACATCGAAATGCTTTAACTCATTAGTTTAACTAATTTAAGTTAATAAACCTTCTTTAACGATCTGAAGTTGGCATAACGGCAGTGGATGTAGAAGAATTCCGTTATCTTATATTAGGCATAAAGTCGATTTTCTTGTATATACACATTTTTCAATCGATATCGAAATGCTTCAAATCATTTGTTAAACATATTAAGTTAAAAAACATTTTTTAGCTTACTGAAGTCTACATAAAGCTTTAACGGTACAGCGGCAGTGTATTAGAAGAATTACGTAATGTTATAATTTTATATTTAGGTATAAAGTCGATTTTCTTGTATATGCACATTTAGCAATCGATTTTGAAATGCTTCAAACCATTAGTTTAATATATTTAGAATAATTAACCTTCTTTAACGTATTGAAGGTGATACAAAGCCATGGTGGCATAACGACAGTTCATTTAGAAGAGTTCCGAAATCTTATATTTAGGTATAAAGTCGATTTTCTTGTATATACACATTAAGCAATCGATATCGAAATGCTTCAAATCATAAGTTTAACATGTTTAAGTTAATTAATCCGTTTTGTCTTACTGAAGTCTACAAAAGCCTTAACGGCATAACGGCAATGCATTTTTAAGAGTTCCGTAAACTTATATTTAGTTATAAAGTCGATTTTGTTGCATATTCGTATTTAGCAATCGATAACGAAATGCTTCAAGTCATTAGTTTAACATATTTAAGTTAACATATTTAAGTTAATTAACCTTCTTTATCTTACTGAAGTTTACATAAAGCCATAACGGTATAACGGCAGTGCATTTGGAAGAATTCCGTAAACTTATATTTAGGTATAAAGTCGATTTTGTTGTATATACACATTTAGCAATCGATATCGAGATGCTTCAAATCATTAGCTTAACATATTTAAGTTAATTAACCTTCTTTAACGAACTGAAGTTGGCATAAAGCCATGGCGGCATAACGGCAGTGCATGTAGAAGAATTCCGTTATCTTATATTTAGGTATTAAGTTGATTTTCTTGTATATACACATTTAGCAATCGATATCGAAATGCTTCAAATCATTAGTTTAACATTTTTAAGTTAATAAACCTTCTTTAACTCACTGAAGTCTACATAAAGCCTTAACGGTATAACTGCAGTGCATTCAGAAGAATTCCCTAATCTTCTATTTAGGTATAAAGTCGATTTTCTTGTATTTACATATTAAGCAATCGATATCGAAATGCTTCAAATCATTAGTTTAACATATTTAAGTTAATTAACCCTCTCTATCTTACTGAAGTCTACAAAAAGAACTAACGGCATAACGGCAGTGCATTTCAAAGAATTCCGTTATCTTATATTTAGGTATAAAGTCGATTTTGTTGTATATACACATTTAGCAAGCGATATCGAAATGCCTTCAATCATTAGTTTAACATATTTAAGTTAATTAACCTTCTTTAACGTATTGAAGTTGATATAAAGCCATGGCGGCATAACGGCAGTGCATTTAGAAGAATTCCGTAATCTTATAGTTAGGTATAAAGTCGATTTTCTTGTATATACACATTTAGCGAGCGATATCGAAATGCTTCAAATCATTAGTTTAACATATTTAAGTTAATTAGCCTTCTTTAACGTATTGAAGTTGATATAAAGAAATGGCGGCATAACGGCAGTGCATTTAGAAGAATTCCGTAATCTTTTATTTAGGTATGAAGTCGATTTTCTTTTATATACACATTTAGATATCGATATCGAAATGCTTCAAATCATTAGTTTAACATATTAAGTTAATAAACATTTTTTAGCTTACTGAAGTCTACATAAAGCCTTAACGGTATAACAGCAGTGCATTTAAAAGAATTCCGTAATCTTATATTTAGTTATAAAGTCTATTTTGTTGTATATACACATTTAGCAATCGATATCGAGATGCTTCAACTCATTAGCTTAACATATCTAAGTTAATAAACCTTCTTTAACGAACTGAAGTTAACATAAAGCCATAATGGCATAACGGCAGTGCATGTAGAAGAATTCCGTAATTTTATATTTAAGTATATAACCGATTTTCTTGTATTTACACCATTAGTCATTAGTTCAACATATTTAAGTAAATTAATCCTCTTTATCTTACTGAAGTCTACAAAAGCCTTAACGACATAACGGCAGTGCATTTGGAAAAGTTCCATAATCTTATATTTAGGTATTAAGTCGATTTTGTTGTATATACGCTTTTAGCAATCGACATCGAAATGCTTTCACTCATTAGTTTAACATATTTAAGTTAATAAACCTTCTTTAACGATCTGAAGTTGGCATAACGGCAGTGGGTGTAGAAGAATTCCGTTATCTTATTGTAGGCATAAAGTCGATTTTCTTGTATATACACATTTTTCAATCGATATCGAAATGCTTCAAATCATTTGTTAAACATCTTAAGTTAAAAAACATTTTTTAGCTTACTGAAGTCTACTTAAAGCTTTAACGGTACAGCGGCAGTGCATTTAGAAGAATTACGTAATGTTATAATTTTATATTTAGGTATAAAGTCGATTTTCTTGTATTTACATATTAAGCAATCGATATCGAAATGCTTCAAATCATTAGTTTAACATATTTAGAATAATTAATCTTCTTTAACGTATTGAAGGTGATACAAAGCCATGGTGGCATAACGACAGTTCATTTGGAAGAATTCCGTAATCTTATATTTAGGTATAAAGTCGATTTTCTTGTATATACACATTAAGCAATCGATATCGAAATGCTTCAAATCATAAGTTTAACATATTTAAGTTAATTAATCCTCTTTGTCTTACTGAAGTCTACAAAAGCCTTAACGGCATAACGGCAATGCATTTTTAAGAGTTCCGTAAACTTCTATTTAGTTATAAAGTCGATTTTGTTGTATATACGTATTTAGCAATCGATAACGAAATGCTTCAAGTCATTAGTTTAACATATTTAAGTTAACATATTTAAGTTAATTAACCTTCCTTATCTTACTGAAGTTTACATAAAGCCATAACGGTATAACGGCAGTGCATTTGGAAGAATTCCGTAAACTTATATTTAGGTATAAAGTCGATTTTGTTATATATACACATTTAGCAATCGATATCGAGATGCTTCAACTCATTAGTTTAACATATTTAAGTTAATAACCTTCTTTAACGAACTGAAGTTGGCATAAAAGCCATGGCGGCATAACGGCAGTGCATGTAGAAGAATTCCGTTATCTTATATTTAGGTATTAAGTCGATTTTCTTGTATATACACATTTAGCAATCGATATCGAAATGCTTCAAATCACTAGTTTAACATATTTAAGTTAATAAACCTTCTTTAACTCACTGAAGTCTACATAAAGCCTTAACGGTATAACTGCAGTGCATTCAGAAGAATTCCGTAATCTTATATTTAGGTATAAAGTCGATTTTCTTGTATTTACATATTAAGCAATCGATATCGAAATGCTTCAAATCATTAGTTTAACATATTTAAGTTAATTAACCCTCTCTATCTTACTGAAGTCTACATAAAGAATTAACGGCATAACGGCAGTGCATTTAAAATAATTCCGTTATCTTATATTTAGGTATAAAGTCGATTTTGTTGTATATACACATTGAGCAAGCGATCTAAATGCTTCAAATCATTAGTTTAACATATTTAAGTTAATTAAACTTCTTTAACGTATTGAAGTTGATATAAAGCCATGGCGGCATAACGGCAGTGCATTTAGAAGAATTCCGTAATCTTATATTTAGGTATAAAGTCGATTTTCTTGTATATACACATTTAGCAAGCGATATCGAAATGCTTCAAATCATTAGTTTAACATATTTAAGTTAATTAGCCTTCTTTAACGTATTCAAGTGGATAAAAAGAAATGGCGGCATAACGGCAGTGTATTTAGAAGAATTCCGTAATCTTATATTTAGGTATAAAGTCTATTTTGTGGTATATACACATTTAGCAATCGATATCGAGATGCTTCAACTCATTAGCTTAACATATTTAAGTTAATAAACCTTCTTTAACGATCTAACAAGGGCATATAGCCACGGCGGCATAACGGCAGTGCATTTAGAAGAATTCCGTAATCTTTTATTTAGGTATAAAGTCGATTTTCTTTTATATACACATTTAGATATCGATATCGATATGCTTCAAATCATTAGTTTAACATATCTAAGTTAATAAACCTTCTTTAACGAACTGAAGTTAACATAAAGCCATAACGGCATAACGGCAGTGCATTTAGAAGAATTCCGTAATCTTATATTTAGGTATAAATCCGATTTTCTTGTATATACACATTTAGCAAGCGATATTGAAATGCTTCAAATCATTAGTTTAACTTATTTAAGTTAATTAACCTTCTTTAACGTATTGAAGTTGATATAAAGCCATGGCGGCATAACGGCAGTGCATTTAGAAGAATTCCGTAATGTTATAATTTTATATTTAGGTATAAAGTCGATTTTCTTGTATCTACACATTTAGCAATCGATATCGAAATGCTTCAAACCATTAGATTAACATATTTAAAATAATTAACCTTCTTTAGCGTAATGAAGGTGATATAAAGCGTAACGGCAGTATATTTATATGAATTCCGCTATCTTATATTTAGGTATAAAGTCGATTTTCTTGTATATACTGATTTAGAAATCGATATCGAAAGGCTTCAAATAACTGGTTTAGCATATTTAGGTTAATTAACCTTCTTTATCTTACCGAAGTTTGCATAAAGCCATAACGGCATAACAGCAGTATATTTGGGTGAATTCCGTAATCTTTTTTTTTAATATAAAATAGATTTTGTTGTACATACTCATTTAGCAATCGATACCGAAATGTTTCAAATAACTGGTTTAGCATATTTAAGTAAATTAACCTTCTTTAGCGTACTGAAATTTATATAAAGCCATAACGGCATAACGGGAGTGTATTTCGATGAATTCCTTAATCTTATATTTAGATTTAAAGTCGACATTCTTGTATATACTCATTTAGCAATCGATATCGAAATGCTTCAACTCATTAGTTTAATATATATAAGTTAATAAAGCTTCTTTAACGTAATGAAGGTGATATAAAGCCATAACGGCATAACGGGAGTGTATTTCGATGAATTCCGTAATCTTATATTTAGGTATAAAGTCGACTTTCTTGTATTTACACATTTAGCAATCGATATCGAAAATCTTCGAATCATTAGTTTAACATATTTAAGTTAATTAACCTTCTGTTACGTAATGAATGTGATATAAAGCGTAACGGGAGTGTATTTCGATGAATTCCGTAATCTTATATTAAGGTATAAAGTCGACTTTCTTGTATATACTCATTTACCAATTTATATCGAAATGCTTCAAATCATTAGTTTAACATATTTAAGTTAATTAACCTTCTTTAACGTAATGAAGGTAATATAAAGCCATGGCGGCATAACGACAGTGCATTTAAAAGAATTCCGAGTTCTTATATTTAGGTATAAAGTCGATTTTCTTGTACATACTCATTTAGCAATCGATACCGAAATGTTTGAAATAACTGGTTTAGCATGTTTAGGTTAATTAACCTTCTTTATCTTACCGAAGTTTACATAAAGCCATAACGGCATAAGGGCAGTATATTTGGGTGAACTCCGTAATCTTTTATTTAGGCATAAAATCGATTTTGTTGTACATACACATTTAGCAATCGATATCGAAATGCTTCAAATCATTAGTTTAGCATATTTAAGTAAATTAACCATCTTTAGCGTACTGAAATTTTTTAAAGCCATAACGGCATAACGGGAGTGTATTTCGATGAATTCCGTAATCTTATATGTAGATATAAAGTCGACTTTCTTGTATATACTCATTTAGCAATCGATATCGAAATGCTTCAAATGATTAGTTTAATATATTTAAGTCAATAAAGCTTCTTTAACGTAATGAAGGTGATATAAAGCCTTAACGGCATAACGGGAGTGTATTTCGATGAATTCCGTAATCTTATATTTAGCTATAAAGTCGATTTTCTTGTATATATACATATAGCAATCGATATCGAAATGATTCAAATCATTAGTTTAAAATATTTAAGTTCATAAACCTTCTTTAACGAACTGAAGTTGGCACAAAGCAATGGCGGCATAACGGCAGTTCATTTAGAAGAATTCCGTAATCTTATATTTAGGTATAAAGTCGATTTTGTTGTATATACGCATTTAGCAATCGATATCGAAATGCTTCAAATAACTGGTTTAACATATTTAAGTTAATAAACCTTCTTTAACGAACTGAGGTTAACATAAAGCCATAACGGCAGTGCATTTTGAAGAATTCCGTAAACTTATATTTAGGTATAAAGTCAATTTTGTATATAAACACATTTAGCAATCGATATCGAGATGCTTCAACTCATTTTAACATATTTAAGCTAATAACCCTTCTTTAACGAACTGAAGTTGGCATAAAGCCATGGCGGCTAACGGCAGTGCATGTAGAAGAATTCCGTAACCTTACATTTAGGTGTAAAGTCGATTTTCTTGTATATACACATTTAGCAATCGATATCGAAATGCTTCAAATCATTCCTTAACGAACGGAAGTTGGCTTAAAGCCATGGCGGCATAACGGCAGTGCAGTTAGAAGAACTCCGTAATCTTATATTTATGTATAAAGTCGATTTTGTTGTATATACACATTTAGCAATCGATATCGAAATGCTTCAAATCATTAGTTTAACATATTTAAGTTAATTAACCCTCTTTAACATGATGAAGTTGATATAAAGCCATGGCGGCATAACGGCAGTGCATTTAGAAGAATTCCGTAATCTTATATTTAGGTATAAAGTCGATTTTGTTGTATATACACATTTAGCAATCGATATCGAGATGCCTCAACTCATTAGTTTAACACATTTAAGTTAATAAACCTTCTATATCGAACTGAAGTTGGCATAAAGCCATGGCGGCATAACGGCAGTGCATGTAGAAGAATTCCGTAATGTTATATTTAGGTATAAAGTCAATTTTGTTTATATACACATTTAGCAATCGATATCGAAATGCTTCAAATCATTAGTTTAACATATTTAAGTTAATTAACTTTCTTTAACGTAATGAAGGTGATATAAAGCCATGGCACCATAACGACAGTGCATGTAGAAGAATTCCGTAATCTTATATTTAGGTATAAAGTCGATATTCTTGTATTTACACAATTAGCAATCGATATTGAAAATCTTCAAATCATTAGTTTAACATATTTAAGTGAATTAACCTTATTTAACCTTATGAAGGTAATATAAAGCCATGGCGGCATAACGACAGTGCATTTAGAAGAATTCCGTAATCTTATATTTAGGTATAAAGTCGATATTCTTGTATTTACACAATTAGCAATCGATATTGAAAATCTTCAAATCATTAGTTTAACATATTTAAGTTAATTAACCTTATTTAACCTAATGAAGGTAATATAAAGCCATAACGGCATAACGGCAGTATATTTGGGTGAATTCCGTAATCTTTTATTTAGGTATAAAATCGATTTTGTTGTACATACACATTTAGCAATCGATATCGAGATGCCTCAACTCATTAGTTTAACACATTTAAGTTAATAAACCTTCTATATCGAACTGAAGTTGGCATAGAGCCATGGCGGCATAACGGCAGTGCATGTAGAAGAATTCCGTAATGTTTGTTTAGGTATAAAGTCAATTTTGTTGTATATACACATTTAGCAATCGATATCGAAATGCTTCAAATCATTAGTTTAACATATTAAGTTAATAAACATTTTTTGGCTTATTGAAGTCTACATAAAGCCTTAACGGTATAACGGCAGTGTATTTCGATGAATTCCGTAATCTTATATTTAGGTATAAAGTCGACTTTCTTGTATTTACACATTTAGCAATCGATATCGAAATGCTTCAAATTATTAGTTTAACATATTTAAGTTAATTAACTTTCTTTAACGTAATGAAGGTGATATAAAGCCATGGCACCATAACGACAGTGCATGTAGAAGAATTCCGTAATCTTATATTTAGGTATAAAGTCGATATTCTTGTATTTACAAAATTAGCAATCGATATTGAAAATCTTCAAATCATTAGTTTAACATATTTAAGTTAATTAACCTTATTTAACCTAATGAAGGTAATATAAAGCCATGGCGGCATAACGACAGTGCATTTAGAAGAATTCCGTAATCTTATATTTAGGTATAAAGTCGATTTTCTTGTATATACGCATTTAGCAATCGATAGCGAAATGCTTCAACTAACTGGTTTAGCATATTTAGGTTAATTAACCTTCTTTATATTACCGAAGTTTACATAAAGCCATAACGGCATAACGGCAGTATATTTGGGTGGATTCCGTAATCTTTTATTTAGGTATAAAATCGATTTTGTTGTACATACACATTTAGCAATCGATATCGAAATGCTTCAAATCATTAGTTTAGCATATTTAAGTAAATTAACCTTCTTTAACGAACGGAAGTTGGCATAAAGCCATAACGGTATAAGGGCAGTGCATTTGGAATAATTCCGTAATCTTATATTTAGGTATAAAGTCGATTTTGTTGTATAGACACTTTTAGCAATCGATATCGAGATGGTTCAACTCATTAGCTTAACATATTTAGGTTAATAAACCTTCTTTAACGATCTGAAGTTGGCATATAGCCACGGCGGCATAACGACAATACATTTGGAAGAATTCCGTAGTCTTATATTTAGGTATAAAGTCGATTTTCTTGTATATACACAATTAGCAATCGATATCGAAATGCTTCAAATCATTAGTTTAACATATTTAAGTTAATTAACCTTATTTAACCTAATGAAGGTAATATAAAGCCATGGCGGCATAACGACAGTGCATTTAGAAGAATTCCGTAATCTTATATTTAGGTATAAAGTCGATTTTCTTGTATATACGCATTTAGCAATCGATAGCGAAATGCTTCAACTAACTGGTTTAGCATATTTAAGTTAATTAACCTTCTTTATCTTACCGAAGTTTACATAAAGCCATAATGGCACTGCATTTGGAATAATTCCGTAATCTTATATTTAGGTATAAAGTCGATTTTGTTGTATAGACACATTTAGCAATCGATATCGAGATGCTTCAACTCATAAGCTTAACATATTTAGGTTAATAAACCTTCTTTAACGATCTGAAGTTGGCATATAGCCACGGCGGCATAACGACAATACATTTGGAAGAATTCCGTAGTCTTATATTTAGGTATAAAGTCGATTTTCTTGTATATACACAATTAGCAATCGATATCGAAATGCTTCAAATCATTAGTTTAACATATTTAAGTTAATTAACCTTATTTAACCTAATGAAGGTAATATAAAGCCATGGCGGCATAACGACAGTGCATTTAGAAGAATTCCGTAATCTTATATTTAGGTATAAAGTCGATTTTCTTGTATATACAAATTTAGCTATCGATATCGAAATGCCTCGAATCATTAGTTTAACATATTTAAGTTAATTAACCTTCTTTAACGTATTGAAGTTGATATAGAGCCATGGCGGCATAACGACAGTACATTTGGAAGAATTCCGTAGTCTCCTCCTCCTCCTTTAGCGAACTGAAGTTGACATAAAGCCATAACGGCACTGCATTTGGAAGAATTCCGTAGTCTTATATTTAGGCATAAAGTCGATTTTTCTGTATATACACATTTTGCATCGAAATGCTTCAAATAACCTGTTTAGCATATTTAAGTTAATTAACCTTCTTTATCTTTCTGAAGTTTACATAAAGCCATTACGGCAGTATATTTATATGAATTCTGCTATCTTATATTTAGGTATAAAGTCGATTTTTTTGTACATACTCATTTAGCAATCGATATCGAAATGCTTCAAATCATTAGTTTAACATATTTAAGTTAATTAACCTTCTTTAACGTAATGAAGGTAATATAAACCCATGACGGCATAACGACAGTGCATTTAGAAGAATTCCGTAATCTTATACTTAGGTATAAAGTCGATTTTCTTGTATATACGCATTTAGCAATCGATATCGAAAAGCTTCAAATAACTGGTTTAGCATATTTAGGTTAATTAACCTTCTTCATCTTACCGAAGTTTGCTTAAAGCCATAACGGCATAACGGCAGTATATTTGGGTGAATTCCGTAATCTTTTTTTTTAATATAAAATCGATTTTGTTGTACATACTCATTTAGCAATCGATCTCGAAATGGTTCAAATAACTGGTTTAGCATATTTAAGTAAAGTAACCTTCTTTAGCGTACTGAAATTTATATAAAGCCATAACGGCATAACGGGAGTGTATTTCAATGAATTCCTTAATCTTATATTTAGATATAAAGTCGACATTCTTGTATATACTCATTAAGCAATCGATAGCGAAATGCTTCAACTCATTAGTTTAATATATATAAGTTAATAAAGCTTCTTTAACGTAATGGGGGTGATATAAAGCCATAACGGCATAACGGGAGTGTATTTCGATGAATTCCGTAATCTTATATTTTGGTATAAAGTCGACTTTCTTGTATTTACACATTTAGCAATCGATATCGAAAATCTTCGAATCATTAGTTTAACATATTTAAGTTTATTAACCTTCTGTTACGTAATGAATGTGATATAAAGCGTAACGGGAGTGTATTTCGATGAATTCCGTAATCTTATATTAAGGTATAAAGTCGACTTTCTTGTATATACTCATTTACCAATTTATATCGAAATGCTTCAAATCATTAGTTTAACATATTTAAGTTAATTAACCTTCTTTAACGTAATGAAGGTAATATAAAGCCATGGCGGCATAACGACAGTGCATTTAGAAGAATTCCGAGTTCTTATATTTATGTATAAAGTCGATTTTCTTGTATATACGCATTTAGCAATCGATATCGAAAAGCTTCAAATAACTGGTTTAGCATGTTTAGGTTAATTAACCTTCTTTATCTTACCGAAGTTTACATAAAGCCATAACGGCATAAGGGCAGTATATTTGGGTGAACTCCGTAATCTTTTATTTAGGCACAAAATCGATTTTGTTGTACTTACACATTTAGCAATCGATATCGAAATGCTTCAAATCATTAGTTTAGCATATTTAAGTAAATTAACCATCTTTAGCGTACTGAAATTTTTTAAAGCCATAACGGCATAACGGGAGTGTATTTCGATGAATTCCGTAATCTTATATGTAGATATAAAGTCGACTTTCTTGTATATACTCATTTAGCAATCGATATCGAAATGCTTCAAATGATTAGTTTAATATATTTAAGTCAATAAAGCTTCTTTAACGTAATGAAGGTGATATAAAGCCTTAACGGCATAACGGGAGTGTATTTCGATGAATTCCGTAATCTTATATTTAGCTATAAAGTCGATTTTCTTGTATATATACATATAGCAATCGATATCGAAATGATTCAAATCATTAGTTTAAAATATTTAAGTTCATAAACCTTCTTTAACGAACTGAAGTTGGCATAAAGCAATGGCGGCATAACGGCAGTTCATTTAGAAGAATTCCGTAATCTTATATTTAGGTATAAAGTCGATTTTGTTGTATATACGCATTTAGCAATCGATATCGAAATGCTTCAAATAACTGGTTTAACATATTTAAGTTAATAAACCTTCTTTAACGAACTGAGGTTAACATAAAGCCATAACGGCAGTGCATTTTGAAGAATTCCGTAAACTTATATTTAGGTATAAAGTCGATTTTGTATATAAACACATTTAGCAATCGATATCGAGATGCTTCAACTCATTTTAACATATTTAAGCTAATAACCCTTCTTTAACGAACTGAAGTTGGCATAAAGCCATGGCGGCTAACGGCAGTGCATGTAGAAGAATTCCGTAACCTTACATTTAGGTGTAAAGTCGATTTTCTTGTATATACACATTTAGCAATCGATATCGAAATGCTTCAAATCATTCCTTAACGAACGGAAGTTGGCTTAAAGCCATGGCGGCATAAAGGCAGTGCAGTTAGAAGAACTCCGTAATCTTATATTTATGTATAAAGTCGATTTTGTTGTATATACACATTTAGCAATCGATATCGAAATGCTTCAAATCATTAGTTTAACATATTTAAGTTAATTAACCCTCTTTAACATGATGAAGTTGATATAAAGCCATGGCGGCATAACGGCAGTGCATTTAGAAGAATTCCGTAATCTTATATTTAGGTATAAAGTCGATTTTGTTGTATATACACATTTAGCAATCGATATCGAGATGCCTCAACTCATTAGTTTAACACATTTAAGTTAATAAACCTTCTATATCGAACTGAAGTTGGCATAAAGCCATGGCGGCATAACGGCAGTGCATGTAGAAGAATTCCGTAATGTTATATTTAGGTATAAAGTCAATTTTGTTGTATATACACATTTAGCAATCGATATCGAAATGCTTCAAATCATTAGTTTAACATATTTAAGTTAATTAACTTTCTTTAACGTAATGAAGGTGATATAAAGCCATGGCACCATAACGACAGTGCATGTAGAAGAATTCCGTAATCTTATATTTAGGTATAAAGTCGATATTCTTTTATTTACACAATTAGCAATCGATATTGAAAATCTTCAAATCATTAGTTTAACATATTTAAGTGAATTAACCTTATTTAACCTTATGAAGGTAATATAAAGCCATGGCGGCATAACGACAGTGCATTTAGAAGAATTCCGTAATCTTATATTTAGGTATAAAGTCGATATTCTTGTATTTACACAATTAGCAATCGATATTGAAAATCTTCAAATCATTAGTTTAACATATTTAAGTTAATTAACCTTCTTTAACGTAATGAAGGTAATATAAAGCCATAACGGCATAACGGCAATATATTTGGGTGAATTCCGTAATCTTTTATTTAGGTATAAAATCGATTTTGTTGTACATACACATTTAGCAATCGATATCGAGATGCCTCAACTCATTAGTTTAACACATTTAAGTTAATAAACCTTCTATATCGAACTGAAGTTGGCATAGAGCCATGGCGGCATAACGGCAGTGCATGTAGAAGAATTCCGTAATGTTATGTTTAGGTATAAAGTCAATTTTGTTGTATATACACATTTAGCAATCGATATCGAAATGCTTCAAATCATTAGTTTAACATATTAAGTTAATAAACATTTTTTGGCTTATTGATGTCTACATAAAGCCTTAACGGTATAACGGCAGTGTATTTCGATGAATTCCGTAATCTTATATTTAGGTATAAAGTCGACTTTCTTGTATTTACACATTTAGCAATCGATATCGAAATGCTTCAAATTATTAGTTTAACATATTTAAGTTAATTAACTTTCTTTAACGTAATGAAGGTGATATAAAGCCATGGCACCATAACGACAGTGCATGTAGAAGAATTCCGTAATCTTATATTTAGGTATAAAGTCGATATTCTTGTATTTACACAATTAGCAATCGATATTGAAAATCTTCAAATCATTAGTTTAACATATTTAAGTTAATTAACCTTATTTAACCTAATGAAGGTAATATAAAGCCATGGCGGCATAACGACAGTGCATTTAGAAGAATTCCGTAATCTTATATTTAGGTATAAAGTCGATTTTCTTGTATATACGCATTTAGCAATCGATAGCGAAATGCTTCAACTAACTGGTTTAGCATATTTAGGTTAATTAACCTTCTTTATATTACCGAAGTTTACATAAAGCCATAACGGCATAACGGCAGTATATTTGGGTGGATTCCGTAATCTTTTATTTAGGTATAAAATCGATTTTGTTGTACATACACATTTAGCAATCGATATCGAAATGCTTCAAATCATTAGTTTAGCATATTTAAGTAAATTAACCTTCTTTAACGAACGGAAGTTGGCATAAAGCCATAACGGTATAAGGGCAGTGCATTTGGAATAATTCCGTAATCTTATATTTAGGTATAAAGTCGATTTTGTTGTATAGACACTTTTAGCAATCGATATCGAGATGCTTCAACTCATTAGCTTAACATATTTAGGTTAATAAACCTTCTTTAACGATCTGAAGTTGGCATATAGCCACGGCGGCATAACGACAATACATTTGGAAGAATTCCGTAGTCTTATATTTAGGTATAAAGTCGATTTTCTTGTATATACACAATTAGCAATCGATATCGAAATGCTTCAAATCATTAGTTTAACATATTTAAGTTAATTAACCTTATTTAACCTCATGAAGGTAATATAAAGCCATGGCGGCATAACGACAGTGCATTTAGAAGAATTCCGTAATCTTATATTTAGGTATAAAGTCGATTTTCTTGTATATACGCATTTAGCAATCGATAGCGAAATGCTTCAACTAACTGGTTTAGCATATTTAAGTTAATTAACCTTCTTTATCTTACCGAAGTTTACATAAAGCCATAATGGCACTGCATTTGGAATAATTCCGTAATCTTATATTTAGGTATAAAGTCGATTTTGTTGTATAGACACATTTAGCAATCGATATCGAGATGCTTCAACTCATAAGCTTAACATATTTAGGTTAATAAACCTTCTTTAACGATCTGAAGTTGGCATATAGCCACGGCGTCATAACGACAATACATTTGGAAGAATTCCGTAGTCTTATATTTAGGTATAAAGTCGATTTTCTTGTATATACACAATTAGCAATCGATATCGAAATGCTTCAAATCATTAGTTTAACATATTTAAGTTAATTAACCTTATTTAACCTAATGAAGGTAATATAAAGCCATGGCGGCATAACGACAGTGCATTTAGAAGAATTCCGTAATCTTATATTTAGGTATAAAGTCGATTTTCTTGTATATACAAATTTAGCTATCGATATCGAAATGCCTCGAATCATTAGTTTAACATATTTAAGTTAATTAACCTTCTTTAACGTATTGAA
Source organism: Bactrocera correcta (assembly GCA_027475135.1). Lineage (NCBI taxonomy): Eukaryota > Metazoa > Arthropoda > Insecta > Diptera > Tephritidae > Bactrocera > Bactrocera correcta. The sequence continues at coordinate 6,838 of JAPZAG010000372.1, read as the reverse complement.
GTTGATATAGAGCCATGGCGGCATAACGACAGTACATTTGGAAGAATTCCGTAGTCTCCTCCTCCTCCTTTAGCGAACTGAAGTTGACATAAAGCCATAACGGCACTGCATTTGGAAGAATTCCGTAGTCTTATATTTAGGCATAAAGTCGATTTTTCTGTATATACACATTTTGCAGTCGATATCGAAATGCTTCAAATAACCTGTTTAGCATATTTAAGTTAATTAACCTTCTTTATCTTTCTGAAGTTTACATAAAGCCATTACGGCAGTATATTTATATGAATTCTGCTATCTTATATTTAGGTATAAAGTCGATTTTTTTGTACATACTCATTTAGCAATCGATATCGAAATGCTTCAAATCATTAGTTTAACATATTTAAGTTAATTAACCTTCTTTAACGTAATGAAGGTAATATAAAGCCATGGCGGCATAACGACAGTGCATTTAGAAGAATTCCGAGTTCTTATATTTATGTATAAAGTCGATTTTCTTGTATATACGCATTTAGCAATCGATATCGAAAAGCTTCAAATAACTGGTTTAGCATGTTTAGGTTAATTAATCTTCTTTATCTTACCGAAGTTTACATAAAGCCATAACGGCATAAGGGCAGTATATTTGGGTGAACTCCGTAATCTTTTATTTAGGCATAAAATCGATTTTGTTGTACTTACACATTTAGCAATCGATATCGAAATGCTTCAAATCATTAGTTTAGCATATTTAAGTAAATTAACCATCTTTAGCGTACTGAAATTTTTTAAAGCCATAACGGCATAACGGGAGTGTATTTCGATGAATTCCGTAATCTTATATGTAGATATAAAGTCGACTTTCTTGTATATCCTCATTTAGCAATCGATATCGAAATGCTTCAACTCATTAGTTTAATATATTTAAGTTAATAAAGCTTCTTTAACGTAATGAAGGTGATATAAAGCCTTAACGGCATAACGGGAGTGTATTTCGATGAATTTCGTAATCTTATATTTAGCTATAAAGTCGATTTTCTTGTATATATACATATAGCAATCGATATCGAAATGATTCAAATCATTAGTTTAAAATATTTAAGTTCATAAACCTTCTTTAACGAACTGAAGTTGGCATAAAGCAATGGCGGCATAACGGCAGTTCATTTAGAAGAATTCCGTAATCTTATATTTAGGTATAAAGTCGATTTTGTTGTATATACGCATTTAGCAATCGATATCGAAATGCTTCAAATAACTGGTTTAACATATTTAAGTTAATAAACCTTCTTTAACGAACTGAGGTTAACATAAAGCCATAACGGCAGTGCATTTTGAAGAATTCCGTAAACTTATATTTAGGTATAAAGTCGATTTTGTATATAAACACATTTAGCAATCGATATCGAGATGCTTCAACTCATTTTAACATATTAAAGCTAATAAACCTTCTTTAACGAACTGAAGTTGGCATAAAGCCATAGCGGCTAACGGCAGTGCATGTAGAAGAATTCCGTAATCTTATATTTAGGTGTAAAGTCGATTTTCTTGTATATACACATTTAGCAATCGATATCGAGATGCTTCAAATCATTAGTTTAACATATTTAAGTTATTTAGCATTCTTTAACGTAATGAAGGTAATATAAAGCCATGGCGGCATAACGACAGTACATTTGGAAGTATTCCGTAATCTTATGTTTAGATATAAATTCGATTTTCTTTTATATACACATTTAGCAATCGATATCGAAATGCTTCAAATCATTAGTTTACGAAATTTCAGTTAATTAAACATCTTTATTTTACTGAAGTCTACAAAAGCCTTAACGGCATAACGGCAGTGCATTTAGAAGAACTACGTAATCTAATATTTAGGTATAAAGTCGATTTTCTTGTATATATGCATTAAGCATCGATATCGATATCGAAATGCTTCAAATCATTCCTAAACGAACGGAAGTTGGCTTAAAGCCATGGCGGCATAACGGCAGTGCATTTAGAAGAACTTCGTAATCTTATATTTATGTATAAAGTCGATTTTGTTGTATATACACATTTAGCAATCGATATCGAAATGCTTCAAATCATTAGTTTAACATATTTAAGTTAATTAATCTTCTTTAACATGATGAAGTTGATATAAAGCCATGGCGGCATAACGGCAGTGCATTTAGAAGAATTCCGGAATCTTATATTTAGGTATAAAGTCGATTTTGTTGTATATACACATTTAGCAATCGATATCGAGATGCCTCAACTCATTAGTTTAACACATTTAAGTTAATAAACCTTCTATATCGAACTGAAGTTGGTATAAAGCCATGGCGGCATAACGGCAGTGCATGTAGAAGAATTCCGTAATGTTATATTTAGGTATAAAGTCAATTTTGTTGTATATACACATTTAGCAATCGATATCGAAATGCTTCAAATCATTAGTTTAACATATTAAGTTAATAAACATTTTTTGGCTTATTGAAGTCTACATAAAGCCTTAACGGTATAACGGCAGTGTATTTCGATGAATTCCGTGTTCTTATATTTAGGTATAAAGTCGACTTTCTTGTATTTACACATTTAGCAATCGATGTCGAAATGCTTCAAATTATTAGTTTAACATATTTAAGTTAATTAACTTTCTTTAACGTAATGAAGGTGATATAAAGCCATGGCGGCATAACGACAGTGCATTTAGAAGAATTCCGTAATCTTATATTTAGGTATAAAGTCGATTTTCTTGTACATACGCATTTAGCAATCGATAGCGAAATGCTTCAAATCATTAGTTTAGCATATTTAAGTTAATTAACCTTCTTTAACGAACGGAAGTTGGCATAAAGCCATAACGGTATAAGGGCAGTGCATTTGGAATAATTCCGTAATCTTATATTTAGGTATAAAGTCGATTTTGTTGTATATGCACATTTAGCAATCGATATCGAGATGCTTCAACTCATTAGCTTAACATATTTAGGTTAATAAACCTTCTTTAACGATCTGAAGTTGGCATATAGCCACGGCGGCATAACGACAATACATTTGGAAGAATTCCGTAGTCTTATATTTAGGTATAAAGTCGATTTTCTTGTATATACACGATTAGCAATAGATATCGAAATGCTTCAAATCATTAGTTTAACATATTTAAGTTAATTAACCTTATTTAACCTAATGAAGGTAATATAAAGCCATGGCGGCATAACGACAGTGCATTTAGAAGAATTCCGTAATCTTATATTTAGGTATAAAGTCGATTTTCTTGTATATACGCATTTAGCAATCGATAGCGAAATGCTTCAACTAACTGGTTTAGCATATTTAGGTTAATTAACCTTCTTTATTTTACCGAAGTTTACATAAAGCCATAATGGCACTGCATTTGGAATAATTCCGTAATCTTATATTTAGGTATAAAGTCGATTTTGTTGTATAGACACATTTAGCAATCGATATCGAGATGCTTCAACTCATTAGCTTAACATAATTAGGTAAATAAACCTTCTTTAACGATCTGAAGTTGGCATATAGCCACGGCGGCATAACGACAATACATTTGGAAGAATTCCGTAGTCTTATATTTAGGTATAAAGTCGATTTTCTTGTATATACACAATTAGCAATCGATATCGAAATGCTTCAAATCATTAGTTTAACATATTTAAGTTAATTAACCTTATTTAACCTAATGAAGGTAATATAAAGCCATGGCGGCATAACGACAGTGCATTTAGAAGAATTCCGTAATCTTATATTTAGGTATAAAATCGATTTTCTTGTATATACAAATTTATCTATCGATATCGAAATGCTTCGAATCATTAGTTTAACATATTTAAGTTAATTAACCTTCTTTAACGTATTGAAGTTGATATAGAGCCATGGCGGCATAACGACAGTACATTTGGAAGAATTCCGTAGTCTTATATTTATGTAAAAAGTCGATTTTCTTGTATATACGCATCTAGCAATCGATATCGAAATGCTTCAAACCATTAGATTAACATATTTAAAATAATTAACCTTCTTTAGCGTAATGAAGGTGATATAGAGCCATGGCGGCATAACGACAGTACCTGTGGAAGAATTCCGTAATCTTATATTAAGGTATAAAGTCGATTTTCTTGTATATATACATTTCGCAATCGATATCGAACTGCTTCAGATAACTGGTTTAACATATTTTAGCTAATAATCCTCCTTTAGCGAACTGAAGTTGACATAAAGCCATAACGGCACTGCATTTGGAAGAATTCCGTAGTCTTATATTAAGGCATAAAGTCGATTTTTCTGTATATACACATTTTGCAGTCGATATCGAAATGCTTCAAATAACTGGTTTAGCATATTTAAGTTAATTAACCTTCTTTATCTTTCTGAAGTTTACATAAAGCCATAACGGCAGTATATTTATATGAATTCCGCTATCTTATATTTAGGTATAAAGTCGATTTTTTTGTACATACTCATTTAGCAATCGATATCGAAATGCTTCAAATCATTAGTTTAACATATTTAAGTTAATTAACCTTCTTTAACGTAATGAAGGTAATATAAACCCATGGCGGCATAACGACAGTGCATTTAGAAGAATTCCGTAATCTTATATTTAGGTATAAAGTCGATTTTCTTGTATATACGCATTTAGCAATCGATATCGAAAAGCTTCAAATAACTGGTTTAGCATATTTAGGTTAATTAACCTTCTTCATCTTACCGAAGTTTGCATAAAGCCATAACGGCATAACGGCAGTATATTTGGGTGAATTCCGTAATCTTTTTTTTAAATATAAAATCGATTTTGTTGTACATACTCATTTAGCAATCGATATCGAAATGCTTCAAATAACTGGTTTAGCATATTTAAGTAAATTAACTTTCTTTAGCGTACTGAAATTTATATAAAGCCATAACGGCATAACGGGAGTGTATTTCGATGAATTCCTTAATCTCATATTAGATAAAAAGTCGACATTCTTGTATATACTCATTTAGCAAATCGATATCGAAATGCTTCAACTCATTAGTTTAATATATAAAAGTTAATAAAGCTTCTTTAACGTAATGAAGGTGATATAAAGCCATAACGGCATAACGGGAGTGTATTTCGATGAATTCCGTAATCTTATATTTTGGTATAAAGTCGACTTTCTTGTATTTACACATTTAGCAATCGATATCGAAAATCTTCGAATCATTAGTTTAATATATTTAAGTTTATTAACCTTCTGTTACGTAATGAATGTGATATAAAGCGTAACGGCAGTGTATTTCGATGAATTCCGTAATCTTATATTTAGGTATAAAGTCGACTTTCTTGTATTTACACCATTTAGCAATCGATATCGAAATGCTTCAAATTATTAAGTTTAACATATTTAAGTTAATTAACTTTCTTTAACGTAATGAAGGTGATATAAAGCCATGGCACCATAACGACAGTGCATGTAGAAGAATTCCGTAATCTTATATTTAGGTATAAAGTCGATATTCTTGTATTTACACAATTAGCAATCGATATTGAAAATCTTCAAATCATTAGTTTAACATATTTAAGTTAATTAACCTTATTTAACCTAATGAAGGTAATATAAAGCCATGGCGGCATAACGACAGTGCATTTAGAAGAATTCCGTAATCTTATATTTAGGTATAAAGTCGATTTTCTTGTATATACGCATTTAGCAATCGATAGCGAAATGCTTCAACTAACTGGTTTAGCATATTTAGGTTTCGATTTTGTTGTGTTTACACATTTAGCAATCGATATCGAGATGCTTCAAATCATTCGTTTAACATATTTAAGTTAATTAACCTTATTTTTCTCACTGAAGTTTACGTAAAGCCATAACGGTATAACGGCAGTGCATTTGGAAGAATTCCGTAATCTTATATTTTGGTATTAAGTCGATTTTCTTGTATTTACACATTTAGCAGTCGATATCGAAATGCATCGAATAACTGGTTAGCATATTTAAGTTAATTAATCTTCTTTATCTTACTGAAGTTTACATAAAGCCATAACGGCATAACGGCAGTATATTTATATGAATTCCGTTATCTTATATTTAGGTATAAAGTCGATTTTGTTGTATATACGCATCTAGCAATCGAAATCGAAATGCTTCAAATCATTAGTTTAACATATTTAAGTTAATTAACCTTCTTTAACGTATTGAAGTCGATATAAAGCCATGGCGGCATAACGGCAGTACATTTTGGAAGAATTCCGTAGTCTTATATTTATGTATAAAGTCGTTTTTGTTGTATATACACATTAGCAATCGATATCGAGATGGTTCAACTCATTAGTTTAACATATTTAAGTTAATTAACCATATTTCCCTTACTGAAGTGTACATAAAGCCATAACGGTATAACGGCAGTGCATTGAAAGAACTCCGTAATCTTATATTTTGGTATAAAGTCGATTTTCTTGTATTTACACATTTAGCAGTCGATATCGAAATGCATCGAATAACTGGTTTAGCATTTTTAAGTTAATTAACCTTCTTTAACGTAATGAAGGTGATATAAGCCATCGCGGCAAAACGACAGTGCATTTAGAAGAATTCCGTAATCTTATATTTAGGTATATAGTCGATTTTCTTGTATTTACACATTAAGCAATCGATATCGAAAATCTTCAAATCATTAGTTTAACATATTTAAGTTAGTTAACCTTCTTTAACGTAATGAAGGTGATATAAAGCTATGGCGGCATAACGACCGTACATTTGGAAGAATTCCGTAGTCTTATATTTATGTATAAAGTCGTTTTTGTTGTATATACACATTAGCAATCGATATCGAGATGGTTCAACTCATTAGTTTAACATATTTAAGTTAATTAACCTTA